>OVBE01003151.1:0-27857 GCA_900406425.1 Iberis pinnata
TATCTGGTCTCTGTGGATTCGATACCCTATACTGTGCTACATTGATCTGTTCTCTGCGGTACTAGTTTAGGATTAAATTCTAGACATATCAACAAGCCAAACTAACAAAAAACATCATCACCCAAAGTTGAAAGAACTACCGAACTTTTGAGTTTAATACACACCGATTAGTGTGATTTAAAATATCTACCAACTAGAAACGGTAAAAAATACTTTGTGACATTTATAGATGATCACACAAAGTATTGTTATGTATATTTGTTACATAGCAAAGATGAAATCTTGGAGAAATTCAAAGACTATAAACGGGAAGTTGAAAATCAACTCAATAAAACCATAAAAACGGTTAGAAGCGATAGAGGAGGCGAATATAATGGACCTTTCAATGCTTTTTTTTTTTGGTCAAGAACATGGCATAATCCAGCAAACAACCGCTCCCTACTCACCTTAATCTAACGGAGTTGCGGAAAGAAAAAACCAAACTCTAAACAAAATGATGAATGCAATGTTGCAGGAATCTGTATTGGCCCAGATCATGTGGGGGGAAGCGTTGCTTACCACAAATTATATCCTCAATAAAATATCGCATAAAGTTACGGGAAAAACTCGCTATGAACTTTGGAAAGGTACTGCACCATCATATAAATACCTGAAAGTGTGGGGTTGCCTAGCAAAAGTGGCAGTACCTCCTCCGAAAAAGGTCACAGTTGGACCAAAAACTGTGGATTTTATTTTCATAGGATATGCACATAATAGCAGTGCTTACCGTTTTCTGGTTTATAAATAAGATATTCCAGACATCCATGTAAATACAGTAATGGAATCAAGAAATGCATCTTTCATTGAACACATATTTTCGTGCAAGGACAAAGAAAATCCAAAGCGGACATGTGAACAAAGCGGACACGTGAACTCCTCTTTAAACGAGGCAAGCACTTATGGAACTTCAAATGAACCAGAAGATGAAATAGATGAACCTAGGTGACGCAAAATACCTCGTAAGGAAAAATCTTTTGGCGATGATTTCTTGATGGTATTTCTCACTGAGAATGAACCGAGAACTTATTCAGAAGCCATGTCTGTAACGCCCCGGTTCGAAAATTGAACCGACACGTCACGCCTTATTCCCGGGAACTAACTAAACCGGTAATCCGGTCCGGTCAACGCCCGAGTCAGGACCCTCTAACCCAAAGGTCAGAGTTATGGAGATTTCGCAGGATCGGTTCGATTGAATAAATACAAATTTATCAAATTAATGGTATAAATACGAAATTATAAATAACATAAAACAATTAAACCGAATAAAACGTTTAAATCCGATCAGACCAAAATATAATACAAATACGCGGAAGATATTACATAAAATAATATTACAACCCAATTGTAAAATAAAATTTAATTACACATACGTATAGCCGGCCTCTAGTCGTCCCGCGCCCGAACACAGAAGGAAACCCTAACGTAGGGTTACCTGAAAAGGGGAAAGGAAAAAGGGGGGAATGAGTAACTCTAAAAGTTACTCAGTGGATGCCAGCCCACACTAACATGCACACCATACTGGAAATCCCAATCAGAACCCCACGGAACAATCACATGTCCGGTATAGTCAACAACATATGAATGCAACTTACAATGTCAAACATCCCAAATACGCTGGCACGTAAGGGTTTGATATATTGGCTATTAAGATAGCCAATACCAAAGATTAAATAACATCAATCATAAACCGAATAATAAAACCAAATTACAACTTAAAACCAAATGGGACCGTATATCGATTTCTCCCTCCAATCACCGGGATTGCCAATGGAAGCCACAAAGAAATCCATCGAAATCCCTAGTTGGTTTTCCCTAACCCGGAAAACACCAAACCTAGGTATCACGCTTAATCCGCGTGATACCCGACACCCCGTCGGGTGTTGTCCGGCCAAGATGATCAACCAAGTACTCTCTCCGGGCCATACTTCCATACACGCCCCGCAGGGAGGACCCACATACAGGAGAAACCGCTATACTAAATCCGAAAAAAATGTTTATTCAGAAAACATAACATCACGGGCACGCAGCCAAAACCGATAAAACACAATGGCGCTCTCGGCCATGAATCCGAATCTCAAATCCGATTTCAAACACATACATTAACTTAGGTGTAATAATGCCATTACCGACCCTAAGTCCGATCCATTTTATTAATCCAATTTAACATTCATCTAATTTCAATTTCCAACATCACACAAAGCAATCATCCATCGGCCCGCGACCATTTCTAATCTTTCCTACGTTATTCCTCATTTTAGTGTTTTCGGATTTCTATAATTAGCAAACAATCCTCGGCATTGGGCCATTTTCATATTATAAGTCCAATCCGTTAATTAATCAATTTTTACACAATTCTAGATTCACACATTATGATTACTGGCTTCGAGGCCATTTCCCGGTTCTATCCCGATCCGTTTAATTAATCTGATTTCATGCATTTAAAAATACGTTCGAAAGTAAAAATCAATCAAGTTTTGGGACCCACCTCGACTCCCGCTAAAAGGATTACCCGAGCAACCCACAACCCCGAACACCCACAACTTGAACACCCACAACGACCAATAAATCCTAATTATTACAAACCAAAAAAAACAAATTAAATTTCTAAACCGGAAAATACTAAACCGCAACCTAACAAACTGGAATTTCAAGTATACGGTTTTAATAAACCGTAACCGAATTCCCGTACCTTAATAAACCGATAACACTTATAAACCGGTTTCAACCGGATTCCGCACCGAGTGACCACCGAGACCACTAGAACCACCGAGACCTCCTCTACCTCCGGTGAGACGCTGCCGCCAACCGCCTACTCACCACCGCTTGCTCTTAACTCTACTGCTCGCGGATCCAGATCTTGGAAAAACAGTGGCAGTAATTGAACTATAACTTAATGAATACTAAACGGAAATCGGTTCTGGTTTCGGCTAAGGCTTAAGAAAAGATTTAGGAAAACTCTCACCGAGTTTTGCTTTGATCCGAGATGTCTAGGGTTTCCAAAATCAACTTCTTCTCCAACTGGTCTCGGATTCGCACTACAGAAAACAGTCCCAATGAACTGATCATAACTCAAACATTACAACGCCAAATTATGAACGGTTTTCGGCTATGCCTTAAGAAAAGAGTTAGGAAAACGTTCACCAAGTTTCGCTTCAATGCAAGATGTCTAAGGTTTCCAAAATCAACTTCTTCTCCAACTGGTCTCGGATTCGCACTACAGAAAACAGACCCAATGAACTGATCATAACTCAAACATTACAACTCCAAATGATGAACAGTTTTCGGCTATGGCTTAAGGAAAGAGTCAGGAACATTCGTACCAAGTTTGAGGTAGATCCGAGGTGTTTTGATAAACCGATTATCTCTTCTCTCTCAACACTCTTCTTCTTTTCCTATCCTTCTTCTTTCTCTTCTTCTCTTTTCTCTCCTACTCTCTCTCTCTCTCTTTTCTCTTCTTTTGTTGGAAAAAATGAAGAAGGAAGAAAGAAGAAATTTGTTTCCTTGCATGTTGACTTTAGATTTAGATTAAACTAATCTTAGACATAACCATTGCTTGCACCATTAGATGCCAACACAACAAGCTCACAACTCTAGCCCTCCTCCTTTAGACACCTCATCATGTCTAACCTTCCATTAGTGCATGATCATGCAAGACTAACCAAGACAAGTTTCTTCCTTAGCAAAAACAACCCAACTCACCTTGCTAACTTTGAGCCCAATTGAATCTCAACTTAACTTGATAAGTATGAGCCCAATTTAAAACTCAAACATGATTAAATCCACCATAGGTCTTTCTTCCTTTAACCTCAACAAAGACAAGCCCAACATCCTCACTTAATCAAAAATAAATCTCAACTCAAGATCAAATACATTAGCCTAAATTTTTTTTAAATTAATTAACCAATTTCCATTGGGATTCCTATTAAACCGGAAATTTGATTTCGATTCTAATTTAGGGTTTCGAGTTCGTTTTGGTTTCCCCGTCCGCTATATTAATTAAACGAAATAATAAAAATTTATTAATAGTGTATAGTTATAATATTCGGGATTTATAACCGGAAATAATTACATAAAACCGAAAATATTGACGTAGAAAATACGGGTCTTTACGATGTCTACACCAGCCGTCCCTTCTTGGAAGGAAGCGGTCAATAGTGAAATGGACTCCATTATGCAAAGTCATACATGGGAGATAACCGACTTGTCGCAAGAAAGTAAAGCACTAGGGTGTAAATAGATTTTCAAAACAAAATTGAAAACCGATGGCTCAATAGATAAGTACAAAGCTAGGCTTGTGGTACAAGGATTTCGGCAGAAAGAAGGTCTGGATTTCTTTGACACTTATTCTCTGGTAACGAGTATAACCTCAATTAGAATGCTGATAAGCATTGCCGCATCGAAGGACCTAGAAATACATCAAATGGATGTTAAAACCGCTTTTCTAAATGGTGAATTGGAAGAGGAAATATACATTAAACAACCATAAGGGTTTGTTATTCCCGGACAAGAAAACAAAGTCTGTAGGCTTGTGAAGTCATTATACGGGCTTAAACAAGCACCGAAACAATGGCATAAAAAGTTCGACAATGTTATGATTTCCAATGGATTTGGCATTAATGAATGTGACAAGTGCATCTATTTCAAATTTACACCACACAAGTATATTTTGTTATGTTTTTACGTCGATGATATATTCATTATTGGAAACAATAAAGACATTATAAATCAAACAAAAAAACATGCTTCTAGGAAAATTTGACATGAAAGACATGGGATTACCAGATGTTATTATAGGGATTAAAATCATTAGAAACTCTGACGGAATCATATTGTCCCAAGCTCATTATGTTGAAACTATACTTGAGAGATTCAAAAGCTACTCAAGTGGAACCGCAAAAACTCCGGTTGACGCTCAACTTCACTTATCTAAAAATAAGCAGTGTCACAACTGGATATGCAAGGGTGATCGAAAGTCTAATGTACTTAACAAACTGTACTAGACCTGATTTAGCGCACGCACTAAATGTACTTAGTCGCTACACCAGTAATTCATGACATAAACACTGGAAAGCCATAACTAGAGTGTTGAACTATTTACGTTACACTAAAAATTATGGTCTGGATTACGGTAAAGAACCAGCAGTTTTAGAAGGATATTGTGACGCAAACTGGATTTCCGACTCTAAAAACTCTAAATCCACGAGTGGATATATCTTTACACTCGATGGTGCAGCAATGTCCTGGAAATCTTCCAAACAAACTCTGTTAGCCAGATCGACCATGGAATCTGAGTTTATAGCTTTAGACAAAGCTGCAGAAGAAGCATAATGGCTTCGAATTTTTTTGGAAGATATATCGATGTGGGATAAACCAGTGCCAGCATTACGTGTACACTGTGATAGTCAATCAGTTATAGCTTGGGCACTGAATACCTTATATAATGGTAAGTCTCGTCATATAAGACGGCGACATAAAACCATTAGACATTTGATCTCAAGCGGTGTAATCACAATCGACTACATTAAATCAGTAGAAAACCTAGCAGATCCATTTATAAAGGTCTGTCACGAGATCACGTGGTCAAATCATCAAGAGGAATGGGTTAAAAGCCTACAAATTAAAGAGGAAGCTTGATGGATACCCCACCTAAATGACTGGAGATCCCAGGAAATAGGTTCAAAGGGACAAAAAAATCAATATGAATCTGATAAAGCACTGTGAAACTTGTGTTTCGACCCATATCCTAAGATGATAAACAGTGCAAACATGTATGTGATAAGGTTAAGCATAAGCTTTTAATGATTCTATAGCTTGTAATAGTGGAGTACAACAGGATACTTCTGAAAAAAGCTAATGGCAGATCACCTTGTGAGTATGAAATGAGGTCGTTTCTAGGTGAATGAAGGTCATGCTATATTCTCCAAGTTCACTCATGAAAAACCAGGCATGTTCAAAGCAAAAATGAACACAATAGAGAACTTAGTTCTACGAGAAATAAAGCTGGTTATAATTGTTGTCTCGGTTTACATCAAAGCTCAGGTGGTTCAAGAAATCATGTTCACCTCCTGGTCGAGTAAAGCCGACAGATATTAACAATGAGCGGTTCAAAGCTGAAAAACGCTACTTGCTCAGACACAGCGAATTTTCACTTATACTCTCGAAAGTCCTTCTGTCTAGTAGTCATAAAAAGTCAGTCGAGTCTAATTTTAGTTTTTTCACATGTTTTAGAGTCATTTCTATTCATGTGGGGGATTGTTGGAACTTAAAATGTGACAATGATTTTAACCAATGTCCCATCAATCTTTCCGGTGAAGACGTTCATCGGAATGACCGGATTATGAGTGCTTTGGAATCCTTGTAACGAGCACTATAATATGGAATATTCATTTGTCAAATTTGAGTGTAAATTGAATGAGAAATGAAGGTGTAAAGAGATCAACTTAAACATGCATAAACACAAAAGTGTTGACTAAGCCCATTAAGTGGTTTTTATCCCACATTGCTTGGGAAAACTTTTTCCCACTAGTATATATATGGAAGAAGACATGTTTAAGTTCAAATGAGTTAGATCTTTAGGTCTTTAGGTCTTTGGGTCTTTGGGAATGTCTCAGTCCCAGTCCTAGTCCATCAAGATATATTCTTTTGGAGAAAATTTCTATGGATTTTTATATAGATTTTTTGGCCCAAAAATAATTTTTGGCCCAAAAATAATTTGTTGTCGGTTCGATTAAACCGAACCAGATCTTGTACCGGAATTAATTTTGGATCTCTCCACCTCGTCACGTTTGAACGAGTCCTAAAAAACTCGAGATTTTCTTCGGAAATATCGGACCCGATACGTTCCACCTTCTTCCTCAAGTTTCTGAAAAAAACTCGGTTATTAAATACGAAACCGAACTGATCATTCAACACAGACACTTGAGACGTTTTCTCTCTCTGAAAATTATCACTCAAAAACGCAAACATTCTTCTCCTCCACCGTATGTCTTTCACCGAGAGTATAACATAGATATATAAGTTCGTAGATTCTTATACCGAAGTGTGCGGTATAAGTCTCACGTGATTCTATCTTGAGATTCATAATCTCACATAACTGTCACACAATACGGGCGATTTATTGAATTAAGGAAAGAGTTTTCAAAACTCGGCTTCACGTTCTTGTTTGTTTCCCATTCGGTTCGTTTGTTTCGTTTTATAAAATCGTTTCTTAATTCGCATTTTCATTTCTGGTTTATAGCGGTCCTACAATAAGTTATGAATTTCCACACTTGATGGATTATACTATCGTCTCTATCTTGCAAGTATGTATATGGCATCCTGACAGTTCCGACCACATATGTAAAATTCCCAGATGTTGGATCATCTATGCCTTTCCAGGAAGTTAAAAATCGCCTGATGTTCTTATATTAATCCAATCCAAGCTTCATTCCCGGGAGTAAAGTATTTGATGGGTTATCAAAACTCTGCCACAAAAACTCTTCCGGATTGTTGTTAACCAAGTCTCTAATCACAAAACTTCCATTTTCGAGAAGCTCAATGACCACCAGTGAAGATTGAGAATGCAGACTATTCTTTGTTGACCACATTGGTATCTCGCTTTTGTCATCCCCGAACAGGACGAGGTTGGAATTATAAAACATTAAAGTTCCACCGAAGTTGTGGATTGTTTCGATTCACTATCCACACATAGGATCTTTCCGGAATTCCTCTGTGCCATATGCCAAGGTACCAACGTTCTGAAGTCAATATGAAGAATCCGAGTTCGAAAACTTTGTTCCCGATTGTCCGGTTGCTTGCAACCGTGAGGATACCATTAGCACCTAACATATTAGTGCCAGAAATCTGTAAAAGGAAAGGAAGAAGAAGCAACCCAAAAAATCAAAACCAAAGATGACAAGTGTGAAGGAAGTTCATGTTTATGCATACAAACAATAATCAACTGTAATTTTTAAGGCAGAAGATACATTTGTGATTAAATAGGTGAAATTTTAAAACAGAAGATTAAACTAGTGCAAGGTTACCTTGTAAAACCAATAGATAAGAATCTAGAGATCATCTTTTATGTTATGTTGCTTGCTTGTAGAAATGTGGGCTATCCTTAAATTACTCATGGTCATCTACTCGGCTAATGCAGATTCTCAACTTGCTGATTTTACTAAAATGGTCAATGATTGAAGAAAGCATTTCCTATTAGCTATGGTGTTCTCGCCGTTCGAGAGAAAAAGTAATTGTCTCAACTCATCACATTATAATAATAATCAGATACAATCCTGCAGTAAGAGCTCTTGTTTTCGATTTTTTTAAACTCAATCTTTAGTTGTATATTGTTCCCAGACCTAACTCTACTGATCTTAGTCTTACGATTACGAACGGGGAAAAAGAAGAAGAAGGTCTGTACAATTAAAACAGAAACACTCGTTGTTGCACTTGCACTAATCTCGACTTTAAGTCAATAGGCAGAAACAAAGGAAGGAAGTTGTGTCTTAGGATGTGTTATTGAATCTTGGTTTTTATTGTAATTCAATGTATTGATATTTTAAAATATTTTGATGTATTTTGTTGGATTTCTTACAATGCATGATGTATTTGAATGTATTTTAAAAGATTTGTTAGTAATGTATTTTGATTGATTTATACGTATTTTGATTATTTGTATGTATTTTAAAAGATTTGTTAGTAATGTATTTTGATTGTATGTATGTGGTTAGGAGGCCTCGTAACTGGTAGGGGTGAGAAAAATATCCAAAATTCGAACCCAAACAAGAAACCGATCCGAAAAATGGGGTTCGGATCGGGTTCGGATAGAGTAAAATAACCGATCAGGTAGTATAATTAAAATAATAATCAGATGCAATCTTGCAGTAAGAGCTCTTGTTTTCGATTTTTTAACTCATTATTTAGTTGTATATTGTTCCCAGACCTAACTCTATCGATCTTAGACTTACGATTACGAACGTGGAAAAAGAAGAAGAAAGTTCGTACAATTTAAAACATAATCACTCGTTGTTGCACTTGCACTAATCGACTTTAATTCAATAGGCAGAAACAAAAGAAATAAGTTGTGTCTTAAAATCCATAAGTCACTATTGTATTATGAAAGATTGCAAAAGCTCCGTAAGCCCGATAAAACTAAAACATTGGGCCTTTTCAGGCGACTAAATAGATCTTTGAACATCTCTTAATTACTTCAAAGTTTAACTTTATTTATACTATTTTTAATATCTAGGTTTATAAGTTTATAGATAGAAAAAAATGGCGGTGTATGAATTTTTTTAAAAGTTAATTTGACTATTTATATCTTTACGATGCATTTATTTTTTGGTTATCCATTCTAACAAAATTTTATAATTAATTGTGTTTATGCTTAAACAACTAGATGATGGTTGATGTTTTGAGAAGTTATTTATGGAATCGTGCGAATAAGAACAAAACATGGAAAAAAGTCGGGTGCTAATTTACAGGACCAACAAACAATATGTAAAAACAATTTCGAAATATCACACACAATCGATGGGTTGATGGATAGTCATGAACGCATGAATCGAGAGAGCTTTTTATTAAATAGACCAAACTTCATAAATAGGAAAAAATGCACTCGTTATGTGAGTGACTAGGTTTGAACCCTATTCTGGTAACAAGATAACAATGGTGATAAAATTACTAGGCCACTTGATCCTTGTTAATTGAAAAAACTAAATATCACATATTGAAATAGTCAGAGGTGTTATAATAATCTCTTAATCTTTCAAAGTCAAAATGTACAAATAAAACTGGACCTTCTTAACTTAGTTACAATCTGATTTTTATATCCGGGCATTTTGCCATTTGAAAACAAAAAAAAAGGAAAAACAAATGCAATAAATAAAGGTATGTGGTAAAGTTTTTTTCCAAAAGAAAATAGTATTTTTATATTACGGCCGGTATATATTTAAGATTATTGGTTTTCCTATAACTAATCAACTTATTATTCCATAAAATATCTAGAAATTAAATAGAATATAGATATATTAAAATAGTAGAGAATAAAAATAGGAAAAAAATTGCCCACAAAATTTATATTTTTGTGCCTTTTTTTACTCACATAAGCGTTCGATATGGGGTTTGTTTTTCCATTTTTAGAAAACCAAAGTATTAATATAAAAACTTGAGGATTTGACACAAAAACATTTAGTAGAAAAGAAAGTAATAGAAGAAAAAAAAATGGCTAAGCCCTTAAGCTTCTTCGTTCTTTTTATGATATTCTTGTTGATTTCGGCAGGTAATATGCACAATTACTTCTTCATCTTATATTTTACATTTTTGTTATTTGATGTGTTGGCTGTATTTTTTCCTAATGTAAAAGCACAAATTTTAAAAAACTTCTATTATCTTTTTTAATTTATTTTTTTAGAAATAAAATCTTGTTAAGATATTAAAAGACTACCGTATTGCTTAGAAAGCTAATACCACGCTTAAACACATAAACTACTTGTAAAATTAGATACAGTTTAACGGGTGTGAAATCAAATCCTGAATCATTTTGGAACAGCTTATTTATTAAAAGAATTTAAAATATTCATTTAAAAACCAGTATAATGTGTATATTTAGTTATTCATGATCACATTATTTATTCAAAACTAATATAATATGTATATTATTATTCTTTTAAAGATATTATATTTTCTTACGTTTTTTATTCATAAGTATTTACTTTTGACAAAATATATGTATAGAAAAATACAAATTGAAGATTGTATAGATCTAATAAATGACATAGTATATAAAATTTTATAAGGGTAAAATATGACAAATATCGAGTTAAATTTTCGTTGTACGTTTTGCCCTCTTTCATCATTTATGTTATTATCATTTGCAGCTGCCAAAACAGAAATAAACCATCTATTGTATCGCAATCACAATTTATATGATGTTTGATTATTGACTTATTTTATTCACAATCATTATAATTAAAATATATACTTGACATTTGATAAATGTGAAAATAGGAAACAAATATATTTATTTATTCATGATCATTATTCCATCAGGGAAAACACAAAACCAAAAATCCGGGTCTACAAATGTGTGTAATAAAAAGCATCACAAACATTATCCGGCACCAAGAGCAACCTGTAATGATTTTATATGCGAAAAAGCTTGTTTAAAATCATATGGTATGCGTGGAGCAAAATGTCTTTCTGCCACTTATTGCGAATGTGGATGCCCACCAAAATCTTGATCATTGTTTTAATGTTATATTTGTGTTTTATTTTCAATTTATGTAATAATCATATGAAAAAACTATTGTTATTTTACTTTTTTCTCCTATTTATTAATGAAAGTTTATCTATACTTGCATTGAAAATAACACTCACTACTATAAAAACATATTAGACGAAACAAAACTGAGAATAACGAATTAGATTTTATTAAAATCTAAGTCTACAATTTGATAATGGTATGAAGAAACTCATATTGGGAAAGTATAAAGGTAAGAAAAACACAAACTTGGAAAATCCAAATACAATCTTAGCAATGTAAAGGCATATCACAATGAATCTGTCAACGAATTATGAAAATTCTTTATTAAGATAAAAAAAAATGAACACATGGTAATGACAATACAATGTTATCAATTCTCAAAGCTATTCGATGAAATTTTGAAATCTTTTCTCATCATTCAGAAGATAGGTAAAATAGAGAAAACAAAAACTTTTAGGATCGAGAAAATAGAGAAAAACTGAAACTGAAACGGATAGTTTTATTGTGGTCAACGGATAGTTTTTAGACTCATCACATGGAATGGGTTATTTTAGGCGATGAAAAGGCCCTCTAGTCCAGATTTATGAGCCCTATTCATATTTGTATCTCTATTAGGCTTTCGTGAGCCAATTATACAATCTCTCTCGGGTTTTTTGAACTGGAAAGTGGTGGTTGAACCTCGTCATCGAAACATAATGGCTTTTTTCAATTCCTGCAGTGTCCTCAACCAAATGAAGTGTTCATCGTATGTGGTTCGGAGGCCTCCTAACTGGTAGGGGTGAGAAAAATATCCAAAATTCAAACCCGAACCATAAATCGATCCACAAAATGGGGTTCAAATCGGATTCATATCGGATTCGGGTAGAGTAAAATAACCGATCAAGTATTATAATTAAAACAATAATCAGATGCAATCTTGCAGTAAGAGCTCTTGTTTCTGATTTTTTTTAACTCAATCTTTAGTTGTATATTGTTCCAAGACCTAACTCTATCGATCTTAGTCTTACGATTACGAACGAAGAAAAACAAAAAGAAGATCCGTACAATTAAAACAGAAACACTCGTTGTTGCGCTTGCACTAATCGACTTTAAATCAATAGGCGGAAACAATGGAAGGAAGTTGTGTCTTAATATCCATAAGTTACTATTGTATTATGCAAGATTGCAAAAGCTTTGTAAGCCCAATAACACTAAAACATTGGGCCTTTTCAGGCCACTAAATAGATCTTTGAACATCTCTTAGTTACTTTCAAGTTTAACTTTAGTTATACTATTTTTAATATCCAGGTTTATTAGATTATATATAGACAAAAATGGCGGTGTATGAAATTTTTTAAAAGTTAATTTGATTATTTATATCATTACGGTGCTTTTATTTTTTGGTTATCCATTCTGACAAAATTTTATAATTAATCTTGTTTATACTTAAACAACTAGATGATGGTTGATGTTTTGAGAAGTTATTTACGGAATCGCGCGAATAAGAACAAAACATGGAAAAAAGTCGTGTGCTAAGTTACAGGACCAACAAACAAATATGTAAAAAAAAAATTGATATATCACACACAATCGATGGATTGATGGATAGTCATATACGCATGAATTGAGAGAGATTTTTTTTTATTCAGTAGACAAACTCCATAAATAGGAAAAAAATGCACTCGTTATGTGAGTGACTAGGTTTGAACCCTATTCTGGTAACAAGACAACAACGATGATAAAATTACTAAGCCACTTGATCCTTGTTAATCGAGAGAACTAAATATCAAATATTGAAATAGTCGGAGGTGTTATAATAATATCTTAATCTTTCAAAGTCAAAATGTACAAATAAAATTGGACCTTCTTTTTTTGATGAAATGTTAAATTGATTAAAAAGAAGAATAAATGTTATTTACAAAAGAATGTTTGGTCAAAACTGAAGCAATCTATATATAGTTCCTAACGTGATCATCTTGGTGGCCTCGTTAAAACCCGATTCTAGAAAATCCTGTGGGATAAAACTAGAACCTGGAAAAAGAGTACACACCAAGACAATCGGAACCATATATCCATAAAGTAAAATCTGTAAGAAAAAACAAGAAGTGAAAAAGAGCTCCAGTGAGCTGCCGTGGCCGTAGAAGCTGCGCATCAGGTAAAGGTCGGATGGATGGCATTCCAGTGGGAATAGAGCCCATGGTAGCGAGCGTGTGCCGGGTACTGCAAGCTGAGGAGTCGCAGCCGTATAGTGTTGACTATCGTGCGGAGAAGGTGGGAGTATGGCTGCCATGGATTGTTGTGGCACCGAGCGTTGCGCTCACGCCAGATGGAGTAAATGGCTGCTTGGAGACATAGACAAAGTAACACGGCATCGAGAGAGGAGGAAGCACGGTGTTGGATGGTGGAGATTGTGCGCTGGTAGTCAGGAGAAAGGCGGTTGTGAAGGATATTGGAAGTGAGCTCGGTCCACAAAGTGTAGGTGTATGGACAGGCAAAGTAGAGATGATCCCTTGTCTCATCCGGTTCGCCACAGAAGACACAATGCTGCACTCGTCCCCAAGTTCACATTCTACGACCTGTAGATAACCTGTCAAGAAAGGCAAGCCACGAGATAAACGCATAACGAGGAATAGATTGTTTGAACCAGACAACAGAGGACCAAGATTTCATAGGGATTGAGGGACAAATCTGTTTCCAAGTGGAGGTAGAGTTGAAAACGTCACGGTATTGGTCATTGCCATGATTCGAGAGACGAATATCAGGACCATCAACTGGGGATGGGGTTGGTAGGGCTGTGATCGTGTGGTATAGTGAGCTGAGGGAGAGGCGTCGGGTGCGCCGAAGTTGCCAGGTTCCTGAGGTAGCCACGTCCGCGACGGTGGAGTGTCTCGGTACACCAAACTCTCGAATGCCGACATAACCTGCGAGAGCATACAACGAACCAAGAGAGGACCAATTATCAAACCAAAAAGAGGTGGTGGACCCATTACCTAACCTTGTTTTAAGAAATGAGGCGGCAAGAGGACGGAGTTTGAGCAATTTGCGCCAAATCCAGGAACCAGCGGCTGTATGGGGTGAGAGGTCCCAAAAAGTTGTCTGGCGTAGTAGATATAAGCGCGTCCAAGCTGTCCAGAGGGAGCTTGAGTTGGTATGTAACCGCCAGATCAATGATAGAGAAAAGACCGTGGACGTATCTTCAAAACGTCTAATACCGAGACCACCCTGCGCTTTGGGGAAACAAACATCAGTCCAACTTACCTTGGTAGAGGAGGAAGATATTGGTGAGCCCGACCACAGGAAATTGCTACATAAACCACTCACCAGTTTTAAGCAGCTTTTTGGTAAACGGAAAGCAGATTGCCAGAAATTGATGGTGCTAACAATAACTGACTGGATGAGCTGTAAGCGGCCTGCAAATGATAAAATTTTAGTGGACCAAGAATTGAGACGAGATCGAATGCGATCAACCAGGGGCTTATAGTCGTTACGACTGAGTCGTTTGGTTGTGAGTGGTAAACCGAGGTAACGAATAGGGAGGTCTTCTCGACGAAGCCCATATGTCGTGATTTCCGTGAGTAATGCAGGCGATGGGTTCGCTGGAACGAATGCCGAGGACTTAGTTACAATCTGTTTTTTATATCTGGGCAATGTTGCCATTTGAAAACAAAAAAAAAAAGGAAAAAATGCAACGAATAAAGGTATGTGGTAAAGTTTTTTTTCAAAAGAAAATAGTATTTTTATATTACGGTCGGTATATATTTAAGATTATTGGTTTTCCTATATCTAATCATCTTATTATTCCATAAAATATTCTAGAAATTAAATTGAATATAGATATATTAAAATAGTAGAGAATAAAAATAGGAAAAAAAATTTTCCCACAAAATTTATACTTTTATGCCTTTTTTTACTCAAATAAGCGTACGATATGGGGTTTGTTTTCCTATTTTTAGAAAACCAAAGTATTTATATAAGAAATTGAGGATTTTATACAAAAACATTAAGTAGAAAAGAAAAAGTAATAGAAGTCAAAAAATGGCTAAGACCTTAAATTTCTTCATTCTTTTTGTGATATTTTTGTTGATTTCGGTAGATGATATGCACAATTACTTCTTCATCTTATATTTTACATTTTTGTTATTTGATGTGTTGGTTGTATTTTTTCTTAATGTAAAACCAAATTTTTTTAAAAAAACTTCTATTATCTATTTTAATTTATTTTTGTGGAAATGAAATCTTGTTAAGATATTTAAAGACTACTGTATTGCTTAGAAAGCTAATACCACACTTAAACATATAAAATACTTGTAAAATTAGATACAGTTCAACGGATGCGAAATCAAATCTTGAATCATTTTGAAACAGCTTATTTATTAAAAGAATTTAAAATATTCATGTAAAAACCAGTATAATATGTATATTTAGTTATTCATGATCACATTATTTATTCAAAACTAATATAATATGTATATTTTTATTCTTTTAAAGATATTATATTTGCTTTCGTTTTTTATTCATAAGTATTTATTGTTGACAAAATATATGTATAGAAAAATACAACTTGAAAATTGTATAGATCTAATAAATGTTATTATCATTTTCAAATGCCAAAACAGAAATAAACCATCTATTGTAGCGCAATTATGATGTTTGATTTTTGAATTATTTTATTCACAATCATTATAATTAAAATATATACTTGACATCTGATAAATGTGAAAATAGAAAACAAATATATTTATTTATTCATGATCATTATTCCATCAAGGAAAACACAAAACCAAAAATCCGGGTCTACAAATGTTTGTAATAAAAAGCGTCACAAACATTATCCGGTGTGGAGAAAAATGTTTTTCTGCCACTTATTGCGAATGTGGATACCCACCAAAATCTTGATCATTGTTTTAATGTTATATAGGTGTTTTATTTTCAATTTATGTAATAATATGAAAAACTATTGTTATTTTAGTTTTTCTTCTATTTATTAATGAAAGTTTATCTATACTTGCATTTGAAATAACACTCACTACTATAAAATCATATTAGACGAAACAAAACTGAAAAGAAAGTATTAGATTTTATTAAAATCTAAGTCTACAATTTGATAATGGTATGAAGAAACCCATATTGGCAAAGTATAAAGGTAAGAAAAACACAAACTTGGAACATCCAAATACAATCTTAGCAATGTAAAGGCATATCACAATGAATCTGTCAACGAATTATGCAAGTTCTTTATTAGAATAAGATAAACAATGAACACATGGTAATGACAATGCAATGTTATCAATTCTCAAAGATATTCCAAGAAATTTTGAAATCTTTTCTCATCATTCAGAAGATAGGTAAAATAGAGAAAACAAAAACTTTTAGGATTGAGAAAACAGAGAAAAATTGAAACTGAAACGGATAGTTTTATTGTGGTCAACGGATAGTTTTAATACTCATCACATCGAATGGGTTATTTTAGGCAATGAAAATGCCCTCCAGTCAAGATTTATGAGCCCTATTCATATTTGTCTCTCTGTTAGGCTTTCGTAAGCCAATTATACAATCTCTCTCGGGTTTGTTGAACTGGAAAGTGGTGTTTGAACCTTGTCATCGAAACAGAAGGGCTTTTTTCGATTCCCGTAGTGTCCTCAACCAAATGTAGTGTTCATCCTACGTGGTTCAGAGGCCTCCTAACTGGTAGGGATGAGAAAAATATTCAAAATCTAAACCGAACCAGAAATCGATCCGAAAAACGGGGTTCGGATCAAGTAATATAACTGATCGGGTAGTATAATTATTTAGTTTGGGTAACCGAACCCGATCGGATATATCCGAACGCATTTTGGATATTCGAAAATAACCGAAGCTAATTTCTTCTTTATGTTTAGTGATTAATAACATATGATTAGTGGAAATAAGAGGAGAAAAATTGTGGTATATGTGTCTTATTATTCTAGTATATGTGTCTTTCTCGATCGTCACTTATGAATTACTAATCTCCTAAGTTGCATGGAATCAAAAACGGAAGCGTGGAAGCGGAAGCGTTTGGAATCGCGGAAGCGAATTTTCTTTAAAAATTTAAAATGGGTACGTGTTTGAAGCGCAAATGTATATACATATAAAATGGGTATGTATTGCATGAGTAACTTTGTTAAAAAGCAAAGCTAAAATATTAAAAGAATATTTACCACATATATATATACATATATATATATATATATATATATTATATTCATCTATATTGTTTTTTTAAGAATAAATCAATTATTCAAAATAAATTTACAATAAAAATTGTACAAAATATATCAAGCACATAATTATCATATTGTAATTATTTTGGTTGTGATCTTTTAAATCGTAAAAATTAAAAATAAAAAATTATTAGTTTAAAAGATGAAAACGATCTCATTTCTTATGTTTTAAAGATTTATCATTATAACTATGGTAAAGATAAATTTTAAAATATATAGAGTTTTCTATTTTTTTTTATTTATTGTGATTCTAATTATGGAATCGACGCTTCTAAAACGCTTCCAATATAGGAATCACCGCTTCCAAATCGAATATTTTTGGAATCGCGCTTCCACGGTGCTACCTTGCATTTTTAGAAGCTTCCGTTTCCGATCATGATTCCGAAGCGAGAAGTAGACCTCCAACAAAACTTTCGTGCAACGTAGCTAATCTCAATGAAAGTATCACTTGATTAAAAGTTCGTTACAATTAATTTTTTTGTCTTTTTTGGTAATGCAACAACGTTGTTGCTGTTGCTGAATTTTTGATAACATATCTTTTATGTAAGTTTCAGTCTTTCAGGTCATTTTAGATATTTACTACTGATTTCAACCCAAAAATTCAAAAGTGAATTAAGAATCCGAAATATCCGAAAATCTGATCCCGAATCAGAACCGACCCGAGGATAACCAAACCCGACCCAAAGTTCAAAAATATATGAATGGATTATGTAGTCCTTAACTGAGAAATCCGAAAATCCAAACCGATCGGATTCGGATATCTGAACGTCCATGCCTACTAACTGGTTGGCTGACGTACTACTTTCTGAGAGAGCATCTTCTCCCTCTGTTTTTGGTTATTGCTTTATTAGGTAGAACCATTTTTGTGGCTTTCAGATTTATTTTGGCCAGATTTGTCTTGGAAAATAGCTCTGGACCGTGGATACTATGTTCCTTTTGCTAGGCTTTGGCTATGATCAGTTATAAGTAATATTAACTTAAGGGAGGAAAAAAAAAGAAATGTAATTAACTTTGATAAAAAAAAGCCTCATTGTAAGTTCTAAAATCACATAGACAATTGAAAAAAAAAAGAGTATATACACATGAGATTTAACAAGGTTCAGCAATATGCCTACGTCCTCAACCCTACCACTTTATTAAGAACCACTTAAACAATCTTACAGATTTGTTTCATCAGATTTATTCGACGACAAGAACTCTTGACTCAACACTGACCAATTCCTAATCTACCCTGTCTCACGCACACCAGCAGGCGTGTAACACACTCGTGTTTCACCCACCAGAGAAAACCCAGTCGCTCTGTAATTCTCTCACGACCAACTCTCTCTTTTTTCTTATTCCCAAAAAGCGTAAAAGCCTAGGTTAACCTAACCTATCTTTTTATACTTGCTTGATCTCTAAATCTTCAATTTAGAATATTCCCTTAATCTTGATTTCGATAAATCCTCTTGTTAAGATATTCTCTTTTAATATCTTCCTTTAATCTTGATTTCCATAAATCTTCTTGTTAAGATATTCTCTTAGAATATCTTCCTTTAGCTCCAAGTCTACTCTTTAATAATTGCGATTTGGTTTCTCAAAGTCTATGACACTTCAGTTTAAGTTCACTAGAGCACATGTTCATAAACCAAGATAGATTCAAAATCATAAGATCAGCCATGATATCAGTAAAACATAACTTCAAAGAGTCAAACATCAAATATATGAGAAAAGTGAATCATGAAACACACTCATCAAATATAATATGTATCACTCATGACTTACCTTCAGCACTTTATTACCTCTATATCTCCCCCTGCTTGAGTACACATTTAGATAAAAACCAAAAGAGAGAGAACTTACCTTTGAGGAGGCATTTGAGACACAACAACAACAGAGCAGAGATTCTTTTGATCATAATTGTGAAGAACGAATGGCATCTGACATGAGTGTTGTCCGGTTTGACTCGTTGTGTAACGCATGAGTGACACAGGGAACCAAGATTACGAGAGAACGGAGAAGAATGTTGGTTGACACAATGATGAAGGCTAAGTACTGAACAACACACTTCAAGCAAGAGACTGGTGCAAATGGGCAATGACTCAAATATAAACATAACTGCAGAACCCAATCAAAGTTTAAAACTTTTAACCGAAGACTTTAGGATTTAGAAACTAAGTTTGAGGACGAGTGAGGTACCCATGTGGTAATTGAAATTTGAGACTCGAAAAATCAGCTAGAAAATTATTGAAATCGAACAGATTTATTAACATAAAATGCGATGAATGTCAATTCAAGGTCAGAACCAATCAATGAAGCAACTTCAACCAAATGAGATTAAAAAGATATGACATAGAGAAAGGAATCAACTCACCAGCTCAACAAGGCAGCTATTTCTTGATTCAAGGAGCTTTCACACTTGTTGATCATACATAGTTAGTCTACGCATCACCATGAACATCAAGACATTGGCATTGAGCTTGTTCTAAGAGCCACAAAGATGATTATGGACTTAAGAATTCCCTTTTTTTTAAAAAAGTTTGCACTTGTGTAGCTGTTTCTCAGCCGAGTAGTTGTCACACAATTTTTTTTTTTTTGTACGCTTGAATTCTCTTTGTCTTACACAAACATCAGCGTGTCTCACACCTATCCAAATAGTGATGTAGCCCATATGAGGATGTGGTAGCATCATCATTCAGGAAGAGTGTTTTTCTTTATTGGCACTCTTATAGCTTATTGTCTTTGATGTGCATGAAGATCAGCTCTTTCCTATGTATGACTTGCTTAGCAAGAGGTTTTGTAAAGACATTTTATCTCATCTAACCTTAGCTACTTATCGCCTAGAACTGTACATTTTCTATTGAGGAAGTTAAAGTTCACAAACACCTAAATCCTTTTGAAGCCCTAGGTAGATACTCAAATAAAACGGTTTAGTAAAAATATTGGCTAGCTGATTTTCAGAAGAAACATGCTCAATCACTACAAGTTTATCCTCTACAAGTTCTCTAACAAAGTGATGCCTTATGTCTACATGCTTAGTTCGTGAGGTTTGCACATAGTTCTTAGAAATATTAAATGCACTTAGATTGTCACATAGAACTTATAAAGGTTCAGAAGTCATACCATAGTCACTTAACATTTGCCTCATCCACAAGAGTTGTGTACAAGAACTTCTTAAGGCCATATATTTCTCTTTTGCAGTAGAGAGAGAGAGAGACACACACAACTTTTCTTCTTATTGTACCATGAAACCAGATTATTTCCAAGAAAGAAACACCCTCCTGATGTGCTTTTATGATCATTTAAGAAATATGTCCAGTCAGCATCATAGAAACCTGCAAGATTAACGTTAGTTTCTCGTGTGTGACACTGACCGTAATTTGTTGTACCTCGAACGTATTTGATAATACGTTTGACTGCATCAAGGTGTGATTCTTTAGGAGCATATTGATAATGAGCACATTATTTAACACTTAGACAAAGATTCAGGCGACTCGCAGTTAGGTACAAGAGGGTCCCAATCATGGCTCTATACACCTTCTCGCCTACTTTCTATTCAACTTTGTTTACATGTTCTGGTCTGGGAACTAAATCCCACCGAGTGAATTGATCAAGTTCATTATACATAACTGCTATCCAGAATTCATCTCTAAGTGTTTCATTTACAGATTTAGGTTTTGTAAGAGACAGAAGACATATCAGTTTTACCATCTCTTTGAGGTCAATAACTTTCTTTCGTGTTATTCTTTCACCCAACACATCTCCCATAACATCTTTAGAGTACTGATTTTGGTGTACCGAATCTTCAGACATCACTCTTACTTCAATTTCTTCAAAGTTAGTCAAATTCCTTACTTGAGTCTTGATTCTTGAAGCTCTCCTGATTTGTTCCAGTTGTTGAATTACGTTATGCATCATGTGTGACACACGGATCCTCATGTAACACTTCACTAGTTCTTAGTTGTTGCTTGTCATCACATATAACATTGACTGATTCACATCTTTTATCTGTAGTTGATTCTAAAGAAGGCATTCCATGAACAGCTCCTGCTTGAACTACCATTTGAAGACCATGAATGTTCATGTGTTTTGAACAACCGTTGTTGAAGTACCATGTTTCATGATCCTGAGACTTAGTAGTTGTATATGAGATATCTTTTACAAACCCAAAGTCTATGGTAGCTGTGTGTGACGCATATGATGCAAGAAAGAAACATGTCAGATTAGTGGGACTGTAGCTTCCATCATTAATGTGATTAACCTGTCTTCTACCATATAGAACATCTTTTGGGATCCACGCATTAAGATATTGTGTTGGTTCAGGATAGCATTCACCTAGACTCCATGCAAGATTCACACGTTTATGATTGGTGTAACACCTTCTCCAACTATGTCCAGACTTCCCACAAAAATGACATCCTCTTTTAATATGTGTCTTCCTCTCTTCCTTTCTTTCAACAACTAGTTTTCTGAACAGAATCTTATCTTGTTTTGCAATAAAATTAGAGAGATTACTGATTTTTTTCATTAGAAGAAGATTCTGCACCTTGATATCCAAGACCCCAATTCACTTTTGGTGGTTGTCCCATACTTAAGATCTGATCTAGATTCTTTGTTCCACTATTAAGCATTCGAATCTTCTTGTGATTTTTTGTCAACTGAGATTCAAGTCCCTGTTGTTTCTTTCTTTCTTGATCAATAACATCAGACAATCTCTGTAACTTCATATTCATCTCTTGTTTCTCTTTCAGTTGAACCGCCAGTTTTTCTTTTAATTTGTCAACTTTAGAATATGTCTCTTTTACTGGATCTTCAATTCTTTTTGATTCAAACTTGATGAATTCACTGTGTTCTATCTCTAGTATATTAACTTGAGCTTTTAACATTGACTTTTCTTTAATCAACATAAAATTCTCATTGCTTAAACTCACATACTTTTCATACAGACTTTTGAGTTCCAACTTCGGATCAATGTCTTTCTCATCTGAATCACAATCACTGTCTGATGATTTTTCTTCCACAGTAGCACACGTGTGTGACACAAGAGCAACAAAGTTCAACATCAGTCCTTCTTCATCTTCTCCATCTGATTCACTGTCACTGAAGCAAAGCAAAAAAAATTTCACTTTTCTTAAGAGAGCTAGGACATTCATTCCTAGTGTGACCAAAACCTTTGCATTCAATGCACTTTAGCTCCTTTCTCTTTGCGAGTGGAGAAGTGATTGTATCCCTCACACTCATGACATTGTAGATCCTTCTTTCGTAAGTTCTTTTCCCCATCATTTCGAGAATTCCTGAAAGCATATCTATCTCCTTCTTGTTCAAAATGCTTCACCATCTTATTGAAATTATTTTCCATTAAACTCAAATTCTCTTCAATCTGTTGAACTCGATTGTCCTCAGTTTGAGTTGTAAATGCTATTCCTTTTGATTTATTGGGTTCATCAATTTCAGTTTCCAATTCTTCTGCTTTCAACATCCCAACCAATTGATAAAACTTCATGTCATCAGTATTCATGGCCATCTTCAGAACAACCTTGTGAGCATGATATTTTGGTGGTAAACATCTAAGCAGTTTCTTGACCAATTTTTCTCCTTATATTTCTTTCCTAGAACAGTTGCTTCATTGGCTATAGAGCTCAGTTTAGTAGAGAAACTAGTGACCGATTCATCATTGTCCATCTTCAAGTTTTCAAATCGTGAAACAAGATGATCTATCCTTGTTCTTCGTACATTGCTATCCCCTTAGAAGTGTGTGACAAGTGTGTCCCACGCATCTTTAGCAGCTTCACATACCCGGATAAGTTCAAATTGTTGAGGACCAACAGCCATGAATATGGCAGAAATAGCTTTGGAGTTGTACTTTGAAGCTGACTTTTCTGCTTCAGTCCATTTATCAATCGGTTTAGGTATCACTTTCCGATTTTCATCAAGCGTTGTAGGCTCTTTCTAACCATGAACAACAGCTGTCCATGCATCTTCATCCATGCTTCTAATCACATGTCTCATACGAGCTTTCCAATATCCGAAATTTCCTTCATCAAGCATTATGGGCTTCTGCACAAGAATCAATTTCTTTATTGTCTCCATCTTGTTCCTAGGATCTTAATCTGTGTGTGATTTCTTTGCAAAAATCAGCGAGGTGACCCGCTCTGATACCAATTGTAAGTTCTAAAATCACAGAGACAATTGAAAGAATGAGAATATATGAGCACACACGAGATTTAACGAGGTTCAACAATATGCCTACGTCCTCAACCCTACCACTTAAACAATCTGACAGATCTGTTTAATCAGATTTATTCGATGACAAAAACTTTTGACTCGACACTGACTAGTTCCTAATCTACACTGTCTCACGCACACCAGCAGATGTGTAACACACTCATGTTTCACTCACCAGAAAAAACTCAGATGCTATGTAATTCTCACGACCAACTCTCTGTTTTTTTCTTATTCTCAAAAAGCGTAAAAGCCTAGGTTAACCTATGCCTATCTTTTTATATTTGCTTGATCTCTAAATATTCAATTTAGAATCTTCTCTTAATCTTGATTTCCGTAATATTTTTGTTAAAATATTCTCTTTTAATATCTTTCTTTAATCTTGATTTCCATAAATGCTCTTGTTAAGATATTCTCTTCTAATATCTTTCTTTAGCTCTAAGTCTATTATTTAATAATTACAATTTGATCCTTCAAAATCTCTGACTTAACACTTATAACCTCTAAATTAAGCGCAATAGAACCTGGTTTGTCATCTGCAAATTGATAATAATATAAGTACAACGATCCCGTAAGAGAGCAAGCACTCAAATATTCAATCTGGAGTAAGAATCTTCCTGTGAGCGATAAATTTCATCCTCTAAACCTAAAACTATTAAATCAAATCCAAATATTTATTCTAAAATTTTAATCATGTGTATTTATTTTAAATAAAATTGATTAATTAATCAATAAAATAAAAATAAAAATGTTGTGTTTTGTTAACTATTAAGAAAAGAATGTTGGCACGAAGTTTTTACACATTAATTAGAATGTTGAAAATTTTAACATTGATTATATAAAATTGTGTTATGTCTTATGTTTCTAAAATTTTGGTTATGTCGAGATTTTTATTATTCTATTGATGATTTTATAATTTTGTTCGAGTTTGGAATCATGTACATTTCTTTTGTGCAGGAGTTTTTATTTGTTTTAATTTTTTCTATCCTCTCATAAAATGTTATATTTTTATTTTTTATAATTATTCGCTCAATAAGTTTTATATTCCATATAGTTTTTATGAAAAGTGTTTAATTATATGTTATAATATTTTAACTATATGTGTTTTCATATATTTTAATTATTTATGATAAATATAAAATATTTTTGATTAGTTTATTTTAATAAATGTATATATATATATATATATCATTCTATATATATATATANATATATATATGCAAATAAAATTTTGACGAATGTTACTTTGCTCATATGCAATTTTCAGTAATTTTATGTAAATCTTTTTATGACATTGATGGATACACAATTTTTCATTTTTCATGTCCACCTCATTTATGCATAAAATATAATTAATTTGAGTAGATGTACTATATTTTTCACACAAATCTAACCTAAAATCATTTATAACTATTTAGACATTTTCATCCAGATTTATGGTTTGTTCTCAATCCCCTATTTGATGGAATCTGATCCAAATTGAGGAAATTTTCACAACTCTAAATTTCCAAAATCAGAGCATCAATTTTCAGAATTAAATTTGAAAATGACCAATCTTAACCATCAACAACAAAGATTGGGATCACAGCAAAAGAATCTTAAGAATGGACATTGGCACATCCCCAAAGGTTTGGATAGAAACCTTCTGCCCTGTTATCAGAAGTACATTTACATTTGGAAGTTTATGGGATGCGATGTTTGTTGGATGGTAAGATTTATATATAAAGAAATAACTTCTTTAGATTTAGGAAAATCTCTCAAAACCTAAACTTCTCAAATCTCATAAACTCTCGTCATAAGTTATGTCACAACTTAGCATCTCCTTATATAGTTTCTGTTTTCCTATTTCTTATTAGATTACATATAAGATTAGATAACTCTTAAATATATTGTAGATAACTCCTAAATATATCTAGATTATCTCCTAAGCTTATCTTATCTAAACTTAAATAGAAAATATTCTTTGTTTGATCCTTAAGCTATTTTCAAGCTTATCTCAACAATGTTTTGTAGATGTCGCATAGAAACAAGAAAAATATTCAAGCGGTCTCGGTTGGGTACCCAACCGAGACCTATGCATGTTGAGTAGTTAAGTCTTCGCTGAGCTGTAGTATGTCTTTTCACACTGGAACGAATGTGCAATATTTTCTTCACAGACTCCTCCAATCTGATTAATATGGTGAGTAATCCCGTCGATTGGCCGTTTTTTTCTTCGGAACTCTTAGAAATTATTAATTACAAGGAATCCTTCTCAACTTTCTGACCGTTATACAACCCAAGGTTATCCAACATGTAGGCAGATTCACTGGCCTGTGCAGCGCGTCATCGGAAAAACCTTTTCTCACTGTGTGATGCCAAATTGGATACCCAGAAGTGCTGACATTTTCTCTTAACTTTTAATTTATTTTTATTTGTTTGGTGACAAAAAACAATCATATCTCATAATTTCTTATGTTAAATAAATTTAATGTGACTGTAACTTTATCTATATATCTTTTAAGAAAAACAGAATTATCTTTTGAAAATTTAGGACAGTGCTTTATTATAATGTGATAAGAGAGAGAGAGAAACCTACCAGACAATACATGATACCAAAACCCAACAAATCTCATATGTTGGACTCACCTGAGGTCTCTAAACGCATAGCGCAGGCAGGCGGTGGGAGGTCTCTCACCTTAACTCCTCGTCAGGTTATTTAGATATGCAAAAAAGCATGGAACTAGAGAGGAGGGAGAGGGAAAAGGAAATGTGATGTTAAAAAATAAAAAGTGTAAAAGTGATTGACATCAACCTGGCTGCAATTAGCCATCACCAAGAAACTACCAGAGCTACTAACATCCTTTAAACTCTAAACCAAGACAGGCCAAACCTAACTAAATTTTTTGTAACATAAACTTGAAAGAGAGTGCAATTTCTAGTAACTTGAGAGGAAATGAATGCCTAGAAGAGAGAGGAGGCGAGAGGAGGTTGATGGAAGTGATGGAGGGGTAGAATAGCACCAGCCATAACCAGCTCCATTAATGTGTACCCTACAAAGACCTGACGGACTACAAACTACCATGAGCATAGAGATGAAAGAAAGAGGCTCCATCCACAATCGTAATAAAAGGGGATGAGGCGACCAAGGAAGGCGGAAAGTAAGCAACCATGCCAAATCGCCTAACCCTGACTCACAAAACAAGCCAAAACAAGGCAACGAGCAGAACACCAAATGACGAAGATGAAGAAGGAAAATCGGCTCAACAAGAGATACTAGCAGCTTGAAAGGATTGAAAGGCTTACTAAAAACTTGACTCATACGAGACCAACCTGAGAAGCTTAGAGGAGGAATGCGCGAAGAACATCACTCACCAGACCAGTCATAAAGATCTAGGAAGCGATAGAACTATGGCAACACCACAAACAACATACAAGGCTCTATCTGCCACACGAGCCAAGAAGAGTATCTGCATGAACCGACTAAGGACTTGTCGAAGAAACACCTAAGAAGTCACACCCTTCACCATGACTCAGTCTTCGGAAGCCATGGAGAGAATGAAACTAAGGAAGAGATGCCAAAGAGGACTAGCCTGCCACAAAGAGAAACCTGAGGACGCACGAGACGAGATCTAAAAAAGAGAAGCTACTCAAAATCCTTCTCGATATTGTTTTGGTTGTGACATCAAATAATGATTCAGTTTGCATACTATTAGCTATAGTTTTTAAAATAACTTTTTTGTATAATGTCAACTTATTATTTCATACAATATTTTACAATTAAAATATATTTAAATAATAGAGAATAAAAGTTGGAAAAAAGTTTGCCCACAAAATTTATATCTTTATGCCTTTTTTACTATATGAGGTTTGTTTTCCCATTCTCTTAAAACCAAAGTCTTTATATAAAATATTTGAGGATTTTATAGAAGAAACATTCAGTAAAAAAATAAAGTAATAAAAGAAAAAAAAATGGCTAAATCTTAAACTTTATCGTTCATTTTATGATATTTTTGTTGATTTCGGCAGATAACACGTACGATTACTTCTTCTTTTTTTGGGTAAATTAATGTATAATTACTTCTTCATCTTATATTTTACATTTTTGTTATTTGATATGTTGGCTGTAATTTTTTATTATAAATGTTGTATTTATGAAATATATATATATATATATA
>OVBE01003152.1:0-27854 GCA_900406425.1 Iberis pinnata
AGGAATTCTTTTTTTTTATTATATATATATGTTATATTTATATTATATATATTTTTAATATATATATATACATGTTTTTATAAATGATTGAAGTCAGTAAGACTTCGCGACGGAATGTTCGTCGGAAATTGATTCAGTCGACGTTCGTTCCACATAAATCGAAGGATGTAATTGAACCTAATGAAGATCGGATTTGCGATATTGGTAATAATGTGGATTGCTTTTGAGAAGATTAAGATTTTGTAAGCTTAACCTCCTTTCCGATGCAGGTGACTAAAGGAAAGTCGCCTCGAAAATCAACACTGAAGAAAAGTGCAACTAAAAATGGGACATATCATTCATGTTTATATGTTGTAGCAGACGACAAGCTTATACCACAAGCTACATGAACATATCATTCATGTTTATATGTAATTAGGATCAAACTCTAAACCCTAAATCCAAACTCTAAACCTTAAATCAAACCCTAAACCCTATTTGGGTTTTCCTAACGAATTCCTTACCGATTTCTGACGGACATAGGGTATCCGTCAGGAATCCGTCATGAAATTACTTACGTATTCCTGACGGATCCGTCAGTATTCCGTCAAGAATTCGTAAGTACCAACTGTTCATTTGCGCGTATAAACCCCCCAAAAATTGAAATCCGAATGAAAATTCAATTTTTTCATTCCTGACGGATATATCCGTCAGGATTTTAGTATAAATATTTCCAGACTCTTCTTCTCCCTCATTTCAACCAAGACCCCAAAATATATTCCGGCGATTTCTGGTGTTTTCCGGCGATTAGGCGATTTTCCGGCGACCAAGCTTCACAAATCCAACATCTAAACTTCCAAATGGCTAATCCAAGGTAAGCTTTTGGGGGTTTTAGGTTAATTTAGGGTTGGTTTTGGTTATGTTAGGGTTTTAGGGAATTTAGGAAAATTTGATTTCGGAAAGTGGTTTGTGTTTAGATTGTGTTTAGGGTATGCTTGTGTTTTGAATATAGGATTAAGATTGTGTTTAGGGTTGAAATGAGATATTTTTTTATTAGTTGAATTGATGCTGAAATTGATTAAGGGTTGAAATGATTTAGATTTTATGTTAGGGTTGATATGATTTTGATTTTGATTAGTTGTGTATATTTTAAAAAGGTGTTTTTGTGTTTTGGGGTTTAGGGTTTAAGTTTGGTTTTAGGGTTTAGGGTTTGATTAGTTTCGTAAAATGTTATTATTATCAAATTTAATTATTATTAAATTTATTTTAATTAATATTTAGTATTATCAAATTTATATTATGTAAATAGTTATAAAATTTATAATTTATAATTTTTATAAGATTTATGATAATTAATATTTATTATTATAAAATTAACATTAATTTTAATTATATTAATTAGATTATAAAAATTAGTATTATATTAATCAAATTTATTCTTATATTAATACAATTTATAATTATTATTATAAATTTTAATTTTTTTAATTGAAATTGTTTCAGATCGTACCACCAATTTCATATAAATGAGATTGGTCAGACGTCGGAATGTTTGGACCCGTCACTGACGTCTACTCGGGTGCCTGATACACCACATGCACATGAAGGACATTCGCAACTCCAAATGCGGATGTCTATAGAGGATCTACTAGTCCAGCCTGGACGGGAACGATTGTCATGCTTCACCCGTCTGCCCGTGACGGCATGACATGGTTTTTGCACACCAAGAACGGCATCACGAAGTGCATTAAGCGAATAATGCACAGACTTCTACGAGTGGCGCATCCTACATATGAGGATCTACCAGACGCCGACAAGGACTACTGGTTATACTGCTTTGCGGTAAGTAATCCAGATTTAGTTGAATTTAATAACAAATTACAATTTTAAATGGTTAGTAACATAATCGGTTTTAATTTTTTAGCAAGAGTTCAACCGGTTACCTCAGTTGACACGCGAGGTCCGGATTGGCTTCGATGCACGAGCTGCGAGGACGTACAGTTCACACATCTATGTGTGGAAGCATAGTTGGTATGTTGACAAAAAGAAGCATAATAAGATGCCGAAAAAACTCCTAGAAGGCTTCGTTAGACATTGGGAGGTGGAGAAGACGAAGGAAATATCTGCTACCAACATGAACAACCAGATGAGCAACCGAGATGGCAAGGGGATAGCTATTACCAACACCGGTTCCAAGAGTGCGGTCACTCATGCCGATGATATGGTATGAAAATATTTTTCATATATAAAACTTAATATTATAATTTTAAATACTAATTTGATTCTCAATTATAAAATAGGAGCGTGAGACTGGCCGTCGACCAGGGCCTATCGAGCTTATGGAGGACATCCACACGAACCGGACGTCGGGTCAGATACAAGATAAGGTGGTTCGCGAGGTTGTCCAGAATACATGACGGCTGATCAATGAGCGGGCAACTCAGGAGTCCATCCCACCCGAGCACGTAACGATCGATACACAGTTCGATAATGCGTCTCATGTATAGTAAATACTTTAAATTATAATTTAACATAATGATTTTTTGTAAATTTATGTTTTGTTTCTTGTTTCTTGCAGGTTACGAAGAAACAAAAGGAGCGCGCATTAGGGCTCGAGAACATGGCGTCTTTATGTTTCCCGGGATCTTCTCGAGGAAGGACTTCATTTTGGGAGGAGGAGCTGTGGCAGAAGGACGCGCTATGGAGTTGATGCAGCAGCAGATGACTCAGATGCAGACCGCACAAATGGAGCAAGAAGCTCGCCTCACCGCCCTACTCAACGAGCAACTCGTCGATCGACTCAGAGAGCAAAGGGAGGAGATGCAGCGTCAGATGGATGGGTGGCTGCAGATAACTATGGACTCTTTCATGTCCCAGATGGCGAGGCGATTCCCGCAACCATCACCACCCCAGTAGTGTAGTTTTTTTTCTTTTTATATCATTCTCGATCGAACTTTGAGTTTTTGTAAACATTTGCACATTTTAGTTTTATGAATGTTTTTATATTTTTAATTATTGTTTAATTATATTTTAATTAAATTTATTAATATATATTAAATTAATCAATTAATAAATCAATTATTTAAAAAAAAACATAGCAAATACTGACGGATAGGATCCGTCAGGAAATTCGTGACGAATTCCTGACAGGTTTTTACTGACGGATTCCTGACGGCCAATATACTGACGGATACGTCCGTCAGGAAAAGTCCGTCAGGAATCCGTCACGAATTTCCTGACGGGTTCCTGACGGATTACCAGATCCTGACCATTTAATACTGACGGAAATAATCCGTCACAAATCCGTAGGGATTCCTTGTTCGTGACGGAATCATGACGGACATATCCGTCAGGTTTTGCCTGCTTTGTAAATCTTTGCTTTCTCACTAGACATTACATAACAAAAGCACCGATGAATAATGTTCCCAAACACCATTCGAGTTACTAGCAATATAGAACAACTTATTTCTCAAAGTATAATGTCTCTCTCTATAAACCAATATATAACATTTTATAGATCTCGACTTTGAATTGAAAAATATGAAAGAGATTGGAACAAATACAATTTGACCACCTCGAGCACCGAAACGTGACTTATTTAAGGCTAAACATTGACAAAATATGCATAAATATAACAATATATTATTCCTAATCAAAAGGATTAGAGTATGAAATATGTAAGTTGTGATTACAAGTGCATTAGTCATTTAGTTACTACATGCATGTTACGAATGCACATACATATGCAATATGGTTCAATTCATGTGGCCACATGGAAGCACATGCTTAAACCAAGTCACATTTCACCCAATATTCATACCGATTATATATTGTCCAATGTAGAAAAGTGCACATATATGCAAATAACCAATAAATATAAGTTATAACTTATAGATAAGTGGTTTTGTCTAATACATTGATTATGAGATTTTAAAAACTGTAATTTAAAATATAATAAATAGATTTGTTTTGCAAACAATTATTCAATTTGCGCTCAGAATCAATTCTCTAATAATACCAGTTTGAGCAAGTTTTACCATTTTAATCTAGGGTAGGAATCAATTTTATTTGATTATAAAATTACTAATAAAAATTTGATATATAGAAAATGGTATCATTCTTGGACTGTTAAAATTTGATAAAAAATATTAATTTGACAATATCACTCACCCTAAAATAATTAAAAGTTTTAGTTTCCAATTCTTCTTACCATTACAATATTATATATATATATTATAATGCTTAAAATGTTGGTTTATATATGTAGATGAATGGTGGCCTTAAATTAAATGTCATCCGTTGAAAGATTGGATACGGTCGGTCCAACAATCTACATTAACTAATCCAACTAGTAACTTATTAACAAACTTAATGATTGGCTCGCAAGACCATTATTTGAGTAACATGGTCCTTGCTTATTATTTTCTTACTTATCTAAACCTACTAAACCTTGCTTAAGAATCTCTCAAGATGTATAATGCCCAAAATTATGCTTATATTGAGAGTCTATAATGAATTTTAGCTTTAAAATATTAGAATTTGTATGAGTTTTGAATGCGAAATCATAGTGTATATATATATATATATATATTATATTATGATATTTCTTTTAGTACGAAGAAAGATTAGTATTCTTTTATCATATGTCGAATCGATAAGATCTGATGTATAACCAATTCATATAAATTCATATAACATGTAGTTTTATAATTAAATGAAATCGAAATTCACTAAAAAATTGCATATGTAGATTTTATTTAACCATTTGATTAAAGACAATTTCCCAAAAATTAGCATTTACATATATTAATATATAAAGATATTATTTTGTATTAAATATATATCCACAACCAAAAACAAGTGTATGCAAATATACACTAGCTATAAGCTATAACATGGACTTATGGAAGCATTCTAGGGTTTGACCAACCGACTTTACCTGAAAAAACTGCCAAATTCTTTATGACCTAACAGATCTTTGGCAGCAAATTGCTTTCATTTTGATTATAAAAATCCTCTGAGACATGCGTTCTTGCGATATTTTCGATATAATAATTGAATTCACACCATTCACTAAATTATTTAAGCTAACAAATAGTTTGTCATATTCAATAATTAATAGTATCATATTAGAAAACAATTAATTTCATAATTAGCAGCTTAATTTAATTAAAGGTCGGCGGCGTATAAGATCTTCTGATCAATGAAGAACATTGTCTACCACATTTATTGGATTTAAAGCCATATGCTATACGTAATTGGTTCCATATGGCCTCTTTGCTCATAATTTAATCAGATGATAATTGGAGAAAGAACAAATATTAATCTACAATATATCTATACATACATACATATAGATATAATATATATGATTATATCCAGTAATGAGTTGGAATAGTGGTTAGACCTCTAAATTATCAAAATCGTAAATCTTTGGAGGACACATCGTTACAAAAGATATGTGTTTTATTTTGTTTTAAGTGAGGATTAAATTGCATATTTTAAAACTTGTCCTATATAAATAATTATAAAAGGTTTTGTTCCAAAACTTTCTATTTATATAATGAGAAATGATTGTAAATCTCACCCTAAATAAATGTATAAATTTCAATCTAAAACTTTACAGTTATCAAGAAAAGGTAAATATTTTCTTAGATCTTAAGACCATCTTCAATGGTTAAAACCCAACAAAAGTATCTTAAAGTAAAATAATAATTGTTTCTAATTTTAATTTTATATTTTAATTATTTTTTGATAAAAAGTTCGTTTGAACCAGTAGATATATTACATGTGTAAGAAACTTGTTTAGAAGTGTATCTAAAATTTCTTAAACTAGAACCAAAGTGTCTCCCTCTTCTTTTTATAATATTTATTAGTATTGTATTGCTAAGAAACTTTTTAAGATCCATTATTGGAGATGCTCTAAAGACATCTCCATCAAGTGATTCTTGATGGAGTTCTCACATTAAAAGAAAAAAAATAAAAAAAATTAAGAGAGAGGCAAGAATCGATTCTCATGTGAAAAACTTTGAGAAACTCTTGAGACTCTCATTTTTATGCCACATGTCATCATTTTATATTTTTGTGTTTTAATAATAAAAACCAAATATTCATCTACTTAAATGTCATTTAAATAATGTATAGTTAAATTTTTTTTACTTTTTCCAAAATTCTATAAAATAAAATTATCTATTTATGAAGTTCCATTTTGCATAATTTTGAATTATATATTTTTCTTTAATTTATAATAGCTAAAATAAATTCACTGATACTACTTAATGATATTTTCACAATTTAATATTCGAAAGAAAATTTAATTATGTAATTAAATTAATGTAATTCTATGTAAAATTAAGTTATCAATATTTTTAGTCATTTTAATTTTTGTTACTAGATATTCTTCTTTCTTCATATATTAAAATTATTTTTCGCTAAAAACTATTGTATAAATATATCAATAATATATTATTGAGATACTTGATGAGTATCTCATGAATGGAGATAAAACTTTAGTGTGGAGTTCTCAATTTAAAATATATCAAAAATATTGGTGAGATACTTGAAGAGTATATCATGGGTGGAGACGTCCTAAGAGCATGTAAAACGTTATAAAAATAGCGGCTCTTAAATAAAAATAATAATAAAAAAGGGTGAAAAAGGAGAGTCGATCCTTCTTAGAGGATTTTTGGAAGCGGTCCTGATGCGCCAGGTGACAACTTCCGATTGGAGGCTTCTTTTTTTTTTCAGTAGTCGATTTTTTTTATTCATAATTTTTGTAGAGTTTGGCTTTCGGATATTCAGTTCGGTTCTGGTTCAGATCATAAATTTGAATACTCAATCGATACTTTTCTAATATTTGGTTCGGTTCTTGTCGGTTCCCGGTATTTCAGATCTGAAATACCAAAATATACCCGAAAATATTTTTTATTTATGATTTTTTGTAGGAGTATGATTTCGGGTATTCGATTCGGTTCCAGTTCTTTGGATCCTAAATTCTAATATCCAATGGATATTTTTTTAATATTCGATTCGATTTTTGTCGGTTTCGGGTCGGTTCGGTTCCATTTTTTATTCATAATTTTTTGTAGGGTTGGGCTTTCAGATATTCGGTTGGGTTCCGGTTCTTCCGATCCTAAATTTGAATACTGAATCGATACTTTTATAATATTTCAATTAAAAATTTATTTTCAAATAGTAATGCAATAATTTGTTAGTTTCATAAAATTTATGTTCAAATATTTCAATTTAAAAAAAAAATTATGTTCAAACATCTCAAATATAAAAAAATAATTTTTAATTTTTAAGAACCACATTAGTGGTCCTACCATTGGAGGCACTATAATTGAGAGTCTTTAATTTTTTAAGGATTGCTAAATATCGATTAGATTAATCACTAGAACCTCTAATGAGGTCCTAGCATTGGACATGTCTAAGACCATCTCCAACTCTACTTTAAATTTTTACTCTAAATTTAGAGTAAGTCTAAATTGATGTTTGCTTCAACTCATAACTCTAAAAAAATATTCTAAGAATATTGTATTTGTACTTTATTACTAATTGTAAATTGTACCCTATATTTTTAATTTTTACAAATTGATCCTAAATATTTTGTTCTTTGCAAAAAATAATAATAAATACAAATATAATATAAATAAAATATTATAATATTATTAAAACAACATACATCATGAAACAATAAAACATAACATATTTTGGTTTAATTATTATCATTAGTGTAATTTTTCCAAAAATGATAAATTACCGCCTTTTGAAGTAAATAATGAGCTTCTTTATCTTTGATTTTTCTAAATCGATTAATAAACTCTTGAAAACGAATGCTTTCATTCGACCTCTACGAGTGGAACTTCTCTTCCAACTTCAATTGGAGCATTAAGATCACGCTCATTTTCGATTATCATATTATGAAGAATTATGCATGTGATCATTATATCATGTAAATTTACGTGTTTATTTTATATTGTTGTTTTTGTGTGTTTTAAAATTAAGTGACTTGTATGATTGCTTAAATTTATATTTATCTTTTTATGTTATTGTTTATTTTGTATTATGTATTTTTAATTTTATGTTATTGTGTTATTTGTTGTATTTAAAACTAATTTAGCAACAAAATAACAAGAAACAACAATAAGGACCACTTTGTAAATAAAATAGTTCAACTCTAAATCTAGAGTAAAATTTAAGTTATTCTAAATTTAGAGTGAAAAAAGGAAAACTCTAAATTTAGAGTTGGATTAAGAGTTGACTTGGAGTGTACTTTACTCTAAATTTAAAATTTAGAGTAGAGTTAGAGATGCTCTAAGGTTATATAGCTTAACTTCAAAAAGAGAGTGAAAAAAAAAAAACAACTGTCACATAATAAAGTAACATGTTGGTCAAAAGGTATCCCATGACTATTTAATAATTTTAAATATTTTTTTGTTTCTAATTGATAGACGTTTTGAAGTTTTCACATATATTAAAAAACATAATTAATATTACTTATAATGCATTATTTTAAAAATTAAAATAATTTCCTATGAATCTAAACCAATAATATTCTAGTAAATTCAAATTATCTCAATAAGTGTGATTTGAAATTTACATGTTGCAATTAAAAATACTTTGAAAATCTAGAACATCTATCTTTAAAAACAAATTTAAATCTAAAACATCTAATAATAAGAAATGGGGAGTATATGTTAGCTATAGACTTCTAAGACCACCTCCAACGGTTGGGTTTAGGAGGTTCTTAAATCCATATAATAATTTTCTAAACCCAGGTCGCGTTTTAATTTTGAGAGTCAGTCCTTTGTTTGTGTCTTTTGAACCGGATCAGGACCGCCATGTGTTGGTTAATGGTTGGCTGGGTTTTTTTGTCAACTTGTCGAGTTGTTTTTTTGATTCATGGTTTTTTGTAGGGCTAAAAAAACCAAATTGAACCAAACTGAGCTATGTAAAGAAAACCGATCGGCACAAAAAAAATTCAATTTTGGTTCTCGGTTCGGTTCGGAAAATTCGGTTTGATAACCGATCGATTTATTTTTTTAATTTTTTTTAAAAACCCCAAAAAACTCAAAAGTAACCGAAAAATAACAGAAAATTGACTGAATAGACCGAACCGAATTTTCCGAAAAAACTGAATTCCCAACCCGTGTTTTTTCGCTTTTGGGTACATCACAATTGAAAGATTAATGCAATAATTTGTTAGTTTCATAAAATTTATGTTCATATATATATTCAATTAAAAAAATTATGTTCAAATATTTCAATTTAAAATTAATTAAATTCTTAAGAACCACATTAGTGATCCTACCATTGGAAACAAGAAGATCTTTAATTTATTAGTAATTGGTAAATAATCATTAGAACTGAGATTATACATTACTACTATTAAAGATGGTCTAATGTTACTATGTAGACATATAATGATATATTGTATTTAGCATATGATTAATATGTATAAGTAAGATTTGATGAGACAAGTAATAATGGGACCATGTAGATATTCGTTAGGCATGAGAGGTTGGTTCAAACTAAAACATGAAATTTTTCGTTATCGCATGTGTGGTGGCCCATACGTAATCTTTTCCATCATTTTGTAGGTTGAAACTGCTCACATGGACTAATAAATTTCACCTTATGGCTACTTATATAAATATATGTATATGTTTTCCTGAAAATATAATACACATAACCCAAAAATTTTAGTACACTCACACACAAAATCGCTCTTAACTTTTATTTTTTTCTGACAATCATGAAATTACAGGCTGAAACTTGTATATTTAGGTGCAAAGATTAGAGCATTTAAACTTGTTGAGATAAGTTTGAAGATAACTTGATAATCAAACAAGAATATTCTCTTTTGTTTTTTCCTTCGTCTATGCTGCAAATGAGGTCCAATATAAAAAGGAATTATGGACAGAGTTAGAAAGCTTCGGTGATAGCCAGCACGTCACCGACTTTCCTTGGATAGTCTTGGGGGACTTTAACCAAATGCTAAACTCTTCAGATCATTCAGGGAACGAAAATGGTTCGATAGATAGCAATGCAGTTAGATTCCAAACCTGCTTATTAAATACTTCTTTAATCGATCTCACCTATAAAGGTTGAAGTTATACACGGTGGAATAAAAGATATATCAATCCAGTGGGCAAAAAGATTGACAGAATTCTAACTAATCAGTAATAGATTGGTCAGTTTCCCGGTTCTCTCGGGTTTTTTGGAGAACCAATTTTCTCTGATCATGCATCAATGGGTGTAGTTCTCTAATTTGATGTACCACGAGCACCCAAGGCTTTTAAATTCTCGAATTTTCTATTGAAGTACCAATTCTTTCGAGACATGATCACTTTGGAATGGTTTTCTTCTAATATTCAAGGCTCAGTGATGTACAGGCTCTCCAAAAAATTTCAGATGTTAAAAAAACAGATTCGCCTATTCAACAAGGAGAACTTCTCTGGTATTGAGAAGAGGGTCTCTCTAGCAAAGGAGGACTTACAGGTCTGGCAGCATCAATTACTGGAATCACCCTCAGAGGTAGCAGCATCTCAAGAAGCTATTACTTTGGCAAAATGGAAAGCTCTATCCGTCGCCGAAGATCATTTCTTTAAGCAGAAATCCAGAGTTACATGGCTTAAAGATGGAGATGTTGGATCACGATATTTCCATAAGATTTTTTTCCTCTCGAAGCTCTATAAACCATATCCACTTCCTTGAGGATAGGCTTGGTAAAATATTTGATGAGCAAAGTGATATACTGGCCCATGTTACAAAGTATTTCTCATCTCTGCTCGGTGGATCGGTACCTAGTTCTCAATTTGTTCAGGAGGATATTGAGAATTTGCTGAATTTCCGCTACTCGAAAGATACTCAAGCACTGCTTTCTGCGAATTTATCTTCAGATGAAATTAAATCAGCTTTCTTAAGTTTACCAATGAATAAATCTTGTGGCCCGGATGGTTATTCAGCTGAGTTTTTCATAAGTCTATGGGTCATACTTGGAGGTGAAGTAATTGAGGCAATTAAAGAACTTTTGTTCTTCTGGTCAGATGCTGAAGCAATGGAATGCAACTATCTTAGTTATGCTCCCTAAATCGCCAAATGCGTCATCTTTGACAGGGTTCAGGCAATTTCACTGCTAAACACTTTGTACAAGGTCATATCTAAGCTATTGGCATCAAGATTAAATATGTTTCTACCGCAGGTTATATCCTGTAGCCAATCGACATTTTTTCCAAGTATATTTCTGGCAGAGAATGTGTTATTAGCAATAGATCTCGTACAAGATTATAATCGAAAGAAAATCTCTCCACGAGCGATGCTTAATGTGAACTTAAAGAAAGCTTTCGATAGTGTCCGATTGGATTTTGTTTTGGCCATTTTGCGCGCTTTGAGAGTCCCGTCTCGGCTTATGGGCTTGATAGAATACTGCCTCACCTCGGCATCATTTTCAGTTAGTATAAACGGGACTATGGGTGGTTATTTTAAAATCACAATCGGCATGCGCCAAGGAGGCGCCATGTCACCATACATGTTTATCCTAGTCATGCAAGTATTCTCAAACCTCTTAGACTCTCAATTCTCCTCCGGGCTAATTGGGTATCACCAATCAGAAGGTATTAATCTTTCTCACCTTATGTTCGCATATGATCTTATGATATTTTCGATGGAAATGATTCATCTCTGCATTGTCTCATTGAAACAATGGATCTTTTTTCTTCTTGGTTTGGAATTCAACTAAGCATAGATAAAACCAAGCTCTTTGTAGCGGGATTGAGCCACATGAATCCGTCTCCATTTAAAGGTTTGGATTCCAGTTAGGCTTATTACCTATTTGCTATCTAGGGTTGCCACTTATGCACAGAAAGTTGAAGATCTCTGAATATGCGCCTCTATTGGACAAAATTATATAAAAGTTTTTCTCTTGGGCAGTAAAGCTGCTATCTTTTGCTAGTAGATTGAGGTTATTTTTTCAGTGATAGCAGGGATTGTTAATTTCTGGGCATCCTCTTTCCTTCTACCACTGGATTGTATTAAAAAAATTGAGAGTATGTGTTCAAAATTCCTTTGGTCACGAAAAATTGATGGTGGATCATCCGCTAAATTGGCTTGGGCGACTGTATGTATGCCTAAAAATGAGGTCGGGGTAGGCTTAAGAAGCTTTCGTATATGGGATATCGTACTTCTCTTACGTTTATGTTGGCGCTTATTTAAAAGTGCAGATTCTCTATGGATGGCTTGGTACAAATTTTATCATTTAAGAGAGAAGAATTTATGGGCATTAACATAGGCTTCCTATGATTCTTGGGCATGAAAATTTGTCCTTCGTATGAGACATTTGGCGCAAAGATTTATTTGTGTCGAAGTTGGGAATGGCAAAGAGAATTATTTTTGGTGGGACTATTGGACCCCTTTCGGTAGATTGCTGGATTTCTTAGGTGCCGAGGGACCATCCACGCTTCAAATACCTGAATCGGCCTTTTTGGCTGACACTTGTAATGGTTCGGGTTGGCTTTTAGAAAATCCACGATCAGATAATGGTGTGGCCCTTCAAGCATATCTTTCCTCAATTATATTACCATCATCCATCGACAAAGAGGATTCTACGTATTGGTACTCCAAGGCTAAGCAATCTTTAGAATTCTCTCCAATGTCTGTATGGAACTCCATGAGACCAAGTGTGCCTATCGTTGAGTGGGAAAATGTAATTTGGTTCAAAGGTTCTACCCTGCGTAACTCTTTCACGTCTTGGACTGCAAATCTTGGAAGACTTCCAACTCGTAATCAGTTAAGGTCTTGGGGTCTCATTGAAGCTGCAGATTTTGCATTGTGCTCGGGATTTGAGGAAACACATGAGAATTTATTTCTCCATTGTACCTTCGTAACTGAGTTATGGCTATTTACTCTTGCACGATTAAGACTTCAAGACAGGTCTTTTCAATCGTGGTCTTCACTCATAACATGGGCATCACATACATCCTCGTTAGCTCTGGGGACGTTGAGGAAACTGGCTCTTCATGCAGTCATCTTTCATACTTGGAAACAACGTAACAATATCATCTTCAATGGATTGGCAATTCCTCCTTCTATTATCTTCCGAAACATTGACAGGGAAATCATAAAATCCATCAACGCTAGAAGATCAAGAAAGTCTTTTAAAGACCTTATGAAGTGCTAAATTTATTAGTTCAATGTACAGTGTTAGAAATTAGGTTCTTTAATTGGTTTTCTCTTTTTTTTTTTGGGATTAAGGAAACTGTAATGGTGTAAACCTTTTCATTATTATTGATATTTACAAATTACCAAAAAAAAGCTTAGGAGATAATCTATTATATTTTAGAAGATATCTAGAATATATTTAGGAGTTATCAAAACTTATATGTAATCTAATAAGGAATAGGAAATTAGTGACTATATAAGGAGATGTCAAGTTGTGGCATAACTTATGAGATTTTGAGAGTTTTAAGTTTTGAGTTCTTTTCTTAAAGTAAATAAGAAGATATATTACTTAACCTAAACCTTATATATCGATTACTTTAATAAATATTTGGTATCAAAGCATTATATTGATTCAAAGAAGAAAATCTAATTAGAGGAATTAAAACATGGGAGATCGAGATATTGTTGCTCATACAACTAAGACAAATGAACCAAGCTCATTTTCTATACAATGTTCAATACTTAATACAACAAACTATGTTATTTGGATAATTAAGATGAAGATGGCGCTAAGGGTTCACAAAGTATGAGAAACTATTGAAGAAGGAACAACTGACATAAAAAATAATGATCTAAAAATGACTTTACTATGGTAAAGCATACATGAAACCCTAGTTTTTCAAGTCGGCGAACTAGGTACTGCAAAGAAGATCTGGGAAGCTACTAAAACAAGACATGTTGGTGCAAAAAGAGTTAGCTAGGCAAGACTTCAAACCTTAATGGCTGAGTTTGATTGTCTTAGGATGAAAGACACTAACATTATTGATGACTTAAGTGAAAAGTTATCAGAAATATCTTCAAAGTCAACTTCTTTAGGAGTTGTCATTGAAAGTTATAAGAAGTTTTTATCAAGTCTCATTCGAAAGAAATTCATACACATGGTAGCTTCTCTTGAACAAGTATTGGATCTCTACAAAGTAAGCTTCGAAGAAATTATGGGGGAGATTAAAAGCATATGAAGAACGTATTAACAATGAAGAGAATGAAGATCAAGGTTATGATCAAGAAAACTCATTTATGCTAATACAAACTCACAAGAAACTCAATAAACCTACAACACGTCTAGAGGTAGGGGATGACGTTTTGCGTTAAGAGGAAGAGGACATGGAGCTGGTAGACAAGTGAGAGATTTGTCTAGAATAATCTGTTATCGATGTGACAAGACAGGACATTTTGCATCGAAGTGTCCAGATAGATTACTTAAGCTTCAAGAAGCACAAGAAACAAAGAAGCTGATGATGCTTGAGGTAGTATATCTCAATGATGAGAAAGTGAAACCTAGCACCTTTGAAGTACATACTGAGGAAGAAAACATATAATACTTAGATAACAGTGCTAGGAATCACATGACTGGAAATTGATCTTATTTTTAAAGAATAAACGAGAAGGTTACGAGAAAAGTAAGATTCAAATATGAATCTCGCATAGACATAAAAGGAAAAATATTTATGCTTTTCATAAGAAAAAAATGAAAATAAGAAAGTACTAGCGGAAGTGTATTATATACCGGATCTAAAGAGCAATATCATACGCTTAGGGCAAGCTACTGAAACAGGGTGTGAAGTGAATATGAAAGAAGACTATCTGGTGATTCATGATAAAAAAGGAAGCTTGTTACTAAAGTCAATTAGATTAAGAAATCTACTTTATAAAGTCAAGATGGAGATATAAGAAACAAAATGTTTGTACCTAACGAAACTTGGTGAATCAACAAAGTGACATGCAAGACTTGGACACATTGAAACTGAAACCATGAAAACAATGATGAAAAGAAACCTAGTCATCGGCTTATCAAACATTAAAATAGAAAAGAAAACTGGTGCATCATGTTTACTTGGGAAAAAAGTAAGGAAATCTTTTTCTAAAACTACCTTGTAATGAGCTACACAAGTACTAGAGCTTGAACATGGAGATCTTTGTGGTCCAATCTCACCACCTACAACTTCTCAACAGAGATACGTCTTTGATTAATAGATGATAAGTAAAGATACATGTGGACTATTCTATTAAAAGAAAAGAACGATGCCTTTGAGAAGTTCAAAGTGTTTAAGACACTAGTCGAGCACGAAACAAGAGCTACAATCAGGACTTTCAGAACTGATAGAGGTGGCAAATTTTTTTCTCAAGAATTCCAAAAATTATGTGAAAATATGTTATTAAGAGACATTTAACAGCACCTTACACACTACAACAATATGGGATAGTAGAAAGAAGAAACATAACATTAATGGAGATGGCAAGAAGCATTCTGAAACACATGAATACTCCAAACTACTTTTGGGGAGAAGCTGTAAGATATGCCACATATCTCTTAAACCGAGTTGCAACAATGAAAATTAAGGAACAACCTCCATAAGAACGTTTCAAGAACAAGAAACCAAACATAAAATACATTAGTGTATTTTGTTGCATTGGCTATGCCAAGATCGAAGCTCCTCATCTAAAAAAGTTAGATGATATATCACCAGCACTAGTGCACTTGGGAACTAAGCCAAGATCAAAAGCTTATCAATTATATGATCCGTAAAATTGAAAGATCGTGGTTAGTAGAGACGTATCTCTTGTTGAAGAAAGAAGTTAGAACTGGAACAAGATGAATGAAGAGTTCCAACCACCTAAAGCTCGAATCTCAAAGCTCTAGAGTATGATGAAATAGAAGAAGGAGAAGATACTTTGTCTAAAGAAGAAGACAAAGAATATAGTAGTAAAGATGAAGCTGCTTTGAACGAAGAGATGCAATCTATTGATGAAGAAACCGAAGCCTTAGAAGAATCACCACCTCAACCTCTTAGAAGATCCGAAAGACAAAAAAACATTCTCAAATACCTTGATGATTACATGATGATAGGTGAGAGTGAATACATGCATGTTCTTCTATTAGTTAAGAGGAACCGTGAAATTACAATGAAGCAAAGGAACTTGAAGCATGGAGAAAAGCATGTGATGAAGAGATAAATTCAACAGAGAAAAATAAGACATGGACGTTGGTTGACCTTCCTAAAGGAGCTAAACGAATAGGTTTAAAATGGGTATTCAAGATCAAAAGAAACTCTGATGGAAGCATAAACAAGTATAGTGCAAGACTTTGTAGCAAAAGACTATGTCCAAGGACATGGTATAGATTTTGATGAAGTGTTTGCTCCAGTAGCTCGCATAGAAACAATCCGGACAATCATCACCTTAGTTGCATCAAACGGCTGGAGGTACATCATCTTGATGTAAAGACAACATTTCTCCATGGAGAGTTGAAATAAGAAGTCTTTGTGTCTCAATCTGAAGTATACCTAGTAGAAGGAAAAGAAGATAATGTATAAAAACTACAAAAGCATTATATGGGAAAAGACAAACACCAAGGCATGGAACAACAAATTAAATAAAATTCTCTTGGACTTCAAATTCACAAGGTGCATCAAAGAAGCTTCAATATGTCGAAAGAAAGAGAAAGATCAACTGTTACTTGTAGCTGTCTATGTTGATGTTCTACTTGTACAGGAACTTCAAATGATCTAATACTCGAATTTAAGAGGGAGATGTCTATGAATTTGAGATGAGTGATCTAGGAAACTTAACATATCACCTTGGCATCGAAGTTATACAAGAAGAAAAGAGTATTACTTTGAAGTAAAAAAGGTACGCTTGTAAGATTATAAACGAATAAGAAATGGGTGAATGAAATTCTATGCAAGTCCTATTTGGTCTAGGTTTGAAGCTTCCGAAGTCAGAAGAAGAGAAAGGCATCAAAGAAACCAAGTTTAGAAGAAATATCGGATGTCTTAGATACTTACTACACACTCGGTCGGATCTTGCATATTGCGATAGAGTATTATAACGTTATATGAAAAGTCCGAAAGAGTTACATGGCACTGCGCTAAAAAAAGTGTTGAGATACTTACAAGGCACATGTTCGTTTGGTTTAGTATTTAATCGGTCTGCGAAAGCAAGATTGGTGAGTTTTTGTGAAAGCAGTCATAGCAAAGATTTAGATGATGGAAAAATTATAAGTAGACACATCTTTTATCTTAATGAAATTCAATGAAAGTTCCATTTGATCTAGGTCTGAAGCCACCAAAGTCAGAAGACGAGCAAGGCAATGAAGAAACCAAGTACAAAAGAAATATCAGGTGTCTTATATACTTACTTCACACTCGGCCGGATCTTGCATATTTCGTTGGAGTATTATCACATTATATGCAAAGTCCAGAAGAGTCACATGGCACCGCGCTAAAATAAGTGCTAAGATACTTACAAGGCACACGTTCGTTTGATTTAGTATTTAATCGGTCTGCAAAAGCAAGATTGGTGGAGTTTTGTGATAGCAGTCATAACAAAGATTTAGATGATGGAAAAAGTACAAGTGGACACATCTTTTATCTTAACGATTGTCCAATAACTTGGAGCTCAAGGGAGCAAGAAATTATTGATTTGTCTTATTGCTAATCTGAGTTTATGGCTGCAACTGAAGCCGCGAAGCAAGCCATTTGGCTTCAAGACATGGTTGGCAAAATCACAGAGAACTCGTGGAGAAAAGTGACTATTTTGAATGACAACAAATATGCGATTGCAGTCACAAAGAATCATGTGTTTCATGGGCGAAGCAAAAACATACATAAAAGGTATCACTTTATTAGAGAATGTGTTGAAAATAAATTGGTTGAGGTTGAGCATGTTCTAGGGAACGAGCAAAAGACCGATATACTAACCAATACACTTGGAATGATTAAATTCAAAGAGATGAGAGATCTCATTGGTGTTCAAAAGATTAAAGATGATAAGATCAAGCTTAAGGGGGGAAATGTTGAGATAAGCTTGAAGATAGCTTGAAGATCAAACAAGAGTATTTCCTATTTATGTTTAGATAAAATAAGCTTAGGATATTATCTATTATATTTTTGGAGATATCTAGAATATATTTATGAGCTATATTTATATGTAATCTGATAAAGAATAGGAAATTGATGACTATGTACGGAGATGTCAAGTTGTGGCATAACTTATGAGATTTTGAGAGCTTTAAATTTTGAGTTATTTTATTAAGTTAATAAGAAGAGATATTTCTTAACCCAAATCTTATATATCGATTACTTTAATCAATAAAACTAATATTTTTAAAAAATAATTTATATATGTGGTTAGACACTTCTTTCATTTTTGGAAAACATGAATGATACTAAGTAAAAAACCACTTGGTTTGTTCGAAGTTGTGCGAACATAACAAATTTCCAGAAGCAATTAAAAATAAATGCTCCAATTCATAAAAATATCGTTTGTAATAAAAAAATCTAGTATTTTGAATCATAAATCTAAAACATAATTTTTCTTCTTTTTTCAACAAAATCGTTCATCGAACTTTGAAGACATCCTTCTGTCATATACAAACATATTATTTATAATAAAAGTGTTAGAAACTTTTTTTCCTGAAAATCAACAAATAGTTAAGAAAAAAGTAAAAAAAATTATTTATCTTGATTTTAATAATTGGATGGAAAAATACATATTTTTGTTGAAAAACTTTTTAAATTGAGCACTTGAAATCTAGAAAGTGATTGAAGAAGAAAAGAATGGCAAAAAAGATGGCTAAAGAAATGTGAGAAAGAGAAAAGATGAAACTAACTTTTTTTTACCCTAATTTTTAAATTAAAATTATTTATAATTTACGGAAATTTTAATTGATTATTTGATTATTGTGGTCCATCACAATTTCATATCTTACATTTATTATGGTATATTGCATATCTTAATCCAAATATATTAAATCAATTGATAATTCTATAATAATATTTATATAAAGAAAAAAAACAATTTCCCCCCAAATTGATGTCCTACACCCATTTTCTTCTTCTTCAACATGGGCATAGCTCTGGGTTTGTTGGAATTCTTTAATCTTGCTATTAACAATGTTTTCAAAACTTATATTTTATGACATGGATTTAAATTATGTTTTATATTACTTATGATCAGTGATAGATAAACATGTCACTCAATAGAATAGGATTTGTAGTCCAAAAACAAATTTCTAAGTTTGAAAATATGAGTTTATACATAATGAAATACTTGGTACTTTTTCCTTATACTATATTAAAGTGTTTTCATAGTTTAGCTTCTCAAAAATCAAATTTCTTTACTCAATCTAAAAAAACTTATAAGAATATCTAATTGGTTAGCAAAACTGGATTTTGTATTTCAAACCTACACTATTATATTTAAATTTTATTCTCTAATCAAGTTCTAAAAAGGTGGCATGCGAATTATATATATATATATATATATATATATATTTTATTATTAAGAATTAAATATATGTTAAGGTATGAAAACATTAACAGAACAATAAACACTTCACTCCTCATACTTTCTAACCATAAAATCATTTTATGCCATATTTGCTTTGTATCCAGTGGCATTTGACACCTATTCAAATTATTTTATTAATAATTTTTAGTACAATTTCATTAATTTTGGTTAAATATTTGGTCAAAATTAAATTTTGACACCAATAAATATGTGTTAAAACTTTCAAATGATCCCATTAATATATATATATATATATTATAATCTTATATTTACTTTATTTTTTGATTGCCCAATAATAGTAATTTATAGTCTAAGAGCTCGTAACTCTTACATGAGAATTAAAGAAAACAAAGAAATAATGAGAGAAGACAATGAGGAGGATTATGGGCTTTTACAACCGTAATTACACATCAATGAAAAAGCCCATAGTATGCAATACAATGAACCAAAGTTTCAACAAACAATATTGATCAACGGATGCATGAAGGAGGAAAAATCTTGCCACGTGTTAAACCAGCAACATTCTCACACAAAGCTATGGCTGGACCATCAGGTCCACTATGCACTAAGTTAACACCAACTAACTCAATGTCTTTGCAAGGAGCCATCTTGCTACATTGCAACTTCACAGCCACTTTATTCCTTGAAGTACCCCAGATGTTATCAAACTTCACGTTTTGTATTTGAACTTGAGAATTAGACTACACAAAAAGAATCAAATTAGATCATCTTTAACCAAAAAAAAAAGTTGTTTCTTTCTTATGAAAGAAGTTACCTTTGTACTACATGGTGGATTTGGACAGTATAGTTGATCTATGTTGATTGGGTTTCCAACATTGATCATTTGAAGATTTTTGTAAAGAAAATCTGAAACTAAGTTTCTTGAAACTGAAGAAGCCCATGTCTTGATTCTAACTCCATCACTTGTACCGTTAAAGATTGAGTCCCTAACAGTTAATCCTTGAACACTCTTCTCATCTTTAAATTTCCCAAGACTACCAACACTGATTCCATGACCTGGTCCACATGTGACATTGCTAATGTCTAAATTAGTGGTTCCGGCTAAGACTGCAATACAATCATCTCCTGTTCCAATATCCACGTTTTGAATCCTTATATGGTTTGATAAACCGATTTTGATTCCATCAGTATTAGGGCTATCTTCTGGAGCCTTAATACTGACTCGTATGATATCAAAATATTCAACTGCGAAGAAGTTGAAGTGTCCCATTTTGCTGTTGATGGATTGAATGCGACTTACTCGAGAGAATCTCACGAATTGAAACCCTATATTCATAGGTAAAGGTTTACAATTAGGGTTTTTGCGACAATCGTTGATTGGCCAAGAATAGATTCCTTGTCCATCAAGAATGCCGCCGCCTGAAACGGTAAGATTGTCAACGTACTTGAAGATAATCCACGTGTCTTGTTTAATGTCGTTAGCTTCTTTAGGAGCTAATAAAGTTCCTTTGATGATGAAACTAATTTTACTTTGACATGGTCCCGTGAAGGTCACACCACCAATGTAGAATATTCCAAATGGTACGTACACTCTAGGGTTTCCTTTCCATTGACATGCTTCTTTCCATGCTTTTGTAAACGCCTAAAACGCGAAAAATCAAAACAAAACGCATGTTATATCAAATCAAAACATTAATGTACGTAGAAATTGATGAAATTAAACTTTATTACAATTGTATTATCTGTTTTGCCATCACCACGACCACCATAGCTTCGAACATCGAAGATCTTTTTAGCGGGTAAGGCGGTTGAAACGCTGCTTGTGACAACAACAACAACAAGAAACAAAATTAAGTTTATAAAACAAGAAATAGAAGAGACCATTTCCTTTCTTCTTGTTCTTAGAGCTACCACTTGGTTTTTTTTTTATATAATTGAAAAATGTAAATAAAAAGATTCTTACCTATCTCGAATATATAATAGTGAATCTCTTGATACAATTATAACAAAGCTATATCAGTGGCTTGATTCTTGTATATCGAAATTTTTGGTTAAAATTGATTTGTTTCTTTAATTATAAACAGATTGAAAATGTTTCTTGATAAATCATAGGAATAACTTTCTGTCTTTAATCGTAACTATCAATTTCATATATAGCTGGCATAATCAGTATATATGGTAAATTGTTCCAATCTTGGTCGATAAATAATATGTGGATCAAAATTAATAATAGCTTCATTCCTTCCGTACAAGTATAAATTCTTTGCGGTAATTAAGGTTTAATATTATTAACTAATTAGCCAAACTTGGAACACTTACCACATTTACATTTTAACATAGTGAAAAATATCCCAATCGCATTAAAGATTTGAATTAGACCCATCAAAAATGTTTTCGTAAAGGTTTCATTTTAGGCGTTACAATTTTCTTTTGGTGACAAAAAAATGGATTCTTTATAAAAAATGAATTATAATTTTTTGGGGACCAATTTTCTAAATTTTTTTCAAAAATTTAGAAATATTGTTAGAGTGTGGATTGGTGGAACATATAATGGTGACTGCTGGAACATCATTTGAGTGTTTCAAAGACAGATGATTTGATCAAATAGACTTGGATGACATGGCAAAGTGAGCTACGTTGGAATCAAGGAAGTAGTGACGAGGATGACTTGAAGCTGGCAGATAAAACTAGTATTCTAGTATGAAAATATATTGATTGAAGGATTTACTCAAGGATTCTCAAGAGAAGAGAATAATATCTTGAAGAATATTGAGTAGCTAGATTCTCTCCAACTAACAATATGGTTAAAAGGAGAGATCAGCCCAAAGAATCTTTTAGACTTCTGGAGCATAAAAAATTCAGAGAGACTAAAAGAGAGTTGTGAGTTGTTGTTGAGAGATCTCAAAAGAAAAAGAAAAACTATTCTTTTGAGAGATCGATTGCTTTTGAGAGAAATCATTTAGGAGCAAACAAGTTGTAAACCTATTTTGATTTATAATAAAAGGAATACTATAAGTTACAGAGTTTGGAATATCGTTGAGCCATATTGTGTTTTTTCAATTGGTATCAGAACGAGTCATCTAAATCAGGTATAAGATCTGGAACAGGTAAGATCTTGTTGGAACATGTGAGATCATGTAGGAACAATGGGCTCAACACATGAACTGATGTTTTAAATCGAACTCCGATACCCGAGAAAGGGAATTATAGTCACTGGAAAATGAGGATGAAAGCAGTCATTAGAGGAATAAATGTTGATGCTTGGAAGGCTGTTGAAAAAGGATGGTCACCACCGACTGTCAAAGGAGAAGATGGAGAATAAACCTTAAAAGATGAAGATCTATGGACTGAAGAAGAGAAGAATCAAGCTAAATACAATGCAAAAGCACTCACAGCAATCTTTGAAGCAGTGAACAACAATCAGTTAAAGAGAATACAATGTTGTGAGTCTGTTAAGGATGTCTGGGATAAAATGAAACAAGCATTTGAAGGTTCAACTAATGTCAAAAGAACAAAGATTGACATGCTAGCTTCAAATTTTGAGAACTTGAAGATGGAAGAAAAAGAAACCATTGAGGGGTTTAGCAGTAAGTTAAGTGCTATTGCAAATGAAGCTCAGGTAATGGGAAAGAGCTATAAGGAAAAATAACTTGTGAAGAAACTTCTCATAAGCTTGCCATCTTGTTTTGAATCAAAGAAGACTGCAATGGGAACTGCTTTAGATACAGATACAATGGAGTTTGATAAAGTCATAGGACATCTATAATCCTATGAAATGGATCTAAACGAGAATAAGAAGGCCCGATCAAAAGGAGTTGCATTGATTACTGAAGAGAAGAGTGAATTGCAAGAAGTCAAAGAGCATATGAGTTTAATGGCTGGTGTCTCTGCATTTTAGTGGTTTTAAGAAGTCATTTAACATCATTTTAGGGTTCTTTAGTTGTAAATATGTTGCATCCATAGACTTTATTAGTAAGTTTGCATTTTTTAGGAAGTTCTGCATTAGCACTTGCATACATATGCATTTCATAGATTTTTCAGGACCTTAAGGAGTTTTCATAACATTATTGCGAATTTGGAGAAGGAAAGGAAAATGCACGGGATGGAACCAACTCAATGATATCTCAAGTCAAATTCGAGCAAAAATCATGCTGCGCCCAAGCCAAGTACCTCGGCTAAGCATTACCCACCTCGATGGCGTGGCTCAATCAACCATCGAGCTAGCGCATTACTCGAATCGATCATCTTCAATATCTCGGCCTCGATCGCTGGCTCAATCAACCATCAAGCCTAGCTCGATCATCTTCCAAGTTGGCTCGATGGGCTCGATCATCCAGTCTGTCTCTCTATCTCGGCCAAGCCTTGGCCTCGACCACCCGCATGCTGGCTCGGTCACCACATCAAGCCAAGAATTTATGCGCCTCGACCGCCTCGATGGTCTGACATGGAGCATCATCGAGCTGCAGCCGCTTCACTTCACATCGAGCTACCTGGCTCGACCACCCGAGAACCCAGCTCAAGCTGCTCCTTCGCTGGCTCGATCGCTGGCTCGATCACTTGAGAGCCCATTTCGAGCTGCTTCAACTTCCGAACCGACGACCCAAACCAAGACGGCCCAGTTTTGGGTTAAGAAGAACCTTTAGGATTTTTAGGCTTGCTTTTGTCTTTTAGCGTTTTTAGGTTTTTTTCCAGAAACACTATAAAAGCCCTAAAACGCCTCCATTTCGAATAAGCTTTATTTTTTTAGACATTTTTGGGTTTTGTCTTATGTTTATTTTCTCTCTGTTTTTCTTTGTTGTTTTTCATGTTCAAACCTAGATTTTTACTAAGTTTATGTTTATCTTATGATTTCTTCATTTTCATGCTTAGATTAGGGCTGTGATCTATCTGGTGCATGTTGATCTACTGTTTTATGCTTTTAATCTTGTTTTTGTGTTGATCATCATTTCTGGATTTGTTACGGTTTCATTGTTACTATGTTTTTATGGGTTAGTGTTCTTGTTGTTCTTCATCTTCATCCTGCATCTTTGATTTTTCGTTTCGTTCATCATCTTCATCACGTTTTCAGACTTAGCGTTCTTGATGTTCTTCATAGTTTAACTTTTGATCCTAATGTCTTACTTAGTAGTTATGCTTTCTTGTTAATCTGATTTCGCACCCAACATGCGTAGTGAGTAGTTTCCTTAGGTTCCTAAGGATGGGGTAGACTGGTGTTGATTTCTTGTTCTTCCTAGGTTCTTAAGTTTTATTGCATCTAGATCCTTTCTGTTTCATTGCTCTTCATGATGATTTCTTTCTGATTAATTGAAATCTGATATTAGACATTTCAGCACCCATAAGGTGTTCAATGAAATGCCTGAACATGGCGATTTCAGAGATTTTCTTACCTAGCCGAAGAGATTAAATGTCTAGGGTGCTTATTGGCTTTAGTAGATTGGTTCCTCATGCCTTCTAGGTAGTGTACCATTAAGGAGAGTTAGGTCTGGTGATTGCTTAGGTTGAAATCATTTACCAAGAGATTGGACTTGGTTGCATATAAATCTATTGTCTATGGATTAGCTCATTGTTTGAGGTATGTTAGGTGTTTAAGTAGTTCATGAAGGATCTCTGGTCAATTACCCCCATTCTTAGGAGTTGCTTCCCATTTGATTGCTTTTTTACCCATTTTACTTGCCTGCTTTTGTTTCACTTGCTGTCTATCTTTCGCTTATATTTTTGCATGCTTGCTTTCCTTTCCTGTTTACTTCATGCATGTTTGTTATGTTCTGTTCATTTAGGAATTTTAGATAAAAACCCATTTTCTATTTGGCTTGAATTAGTAGTTCCAATTGCATCCAGAGTGCTTAGCATCACACCCATTTGGATTGACACCTATCTATACTACAATGGCATGTTAGTGTGATAGGAATTGATAACCCGGTGAGGCTGTGACACCAGTATACTACAACGCATAAAAATCATGTTATCAATGGCAAAGAATTTCGGAAAAGCTTAGAAAAGTTTTGAAAAAGGTGGGAGATCGTCCTTCAACAAACCACATATGAGCAATAAAGAACGTAAAAGACCCGGAAAGAAACACGAAATACAATGTCATGAATGTCAAGGTGTAGAACATTACAAATCAGAATGTCCCTCGATTAAAAGAAGATCATTAAAGTGTAATACTTTTAAGGGATTTTGACATTCTAAGTTTGAATGTGTGAATGGAAAGGAATCAAACGAGAAATCATACATAGGAATAAGTGAAAATGAATCATCTGAAGATACAAGTGATTCTGAGACTGATCCAGGCTATGGAGCATTTGTTGTTACAATTAAAGAACCTAATGATGATGAGACAGGAGATGAAAAATCTAAAGATCTAAGAAAAGAATCTGATGCAGAAGATGAGGAAGAAGAGATGAATATGAGAGTTGAGTTCAGAAAGCTGTAAGAAATTTGGATAACACTTGGAGAAGAAATGTTGGTACTCATAAAAAAGAAAGATCGATTTGAAGTATTTGAATGGAAATCTTCGTGAAGAGTTAGATGCTAAAGAGGAGAAAAATCAGTTGCTCTCAAGTGAATTGACTGATATAAGGAAGTAGATTCATATTCTTAACAGTGGAACTAAGGATCTTGAAAAGATACTTGCCAGTGGACGAACTGAAAAATCGTACTAAGGTCTTGGATACAATGGTTTCAACACTTCTGGTCAAACTGTCTTTGTCCATGGGAACAAGTATGGACATGTTCCAACAAATCGATTTTAAGATAGGGGCAATAAAGATCAATCAAGATTCGCTCACAAAAGACCAAAAGCTGAAGGACTTCTAATTCTGTGGCAAACTTGGTCACGTCAAGAGGTTATGTTATAAGTTTCATGATCATATCAACCGAAAGATTAAGCAAGGAGATTTTTATCCTAACTTTGGTCGAAAGTCACAATTTTGGGTGAAATAATCTAAGATAATTTGTTATTGCATCTACTTTTTTATGCCTCTTACTAACACACCTTGGTATTTTAATAGTGGTGCTTCTAGACATATGACAAGAACTCAAGAGATCCTTGCTAATTTCTCAAATGTCAAAGAAGGTAAAGTAACTTTTGGTGGAGGTTCACAAGGAAAGATCAAGGGAAAGGGAGACTTAGAAGATCCAAATCAGCCCAAACTTGTGAATGTGTGTACTTTGTTAAGGGGTTAAGCGCAAATCTTATTATTGTGAGCCGATTGTGTGATGAAGGTCTCAATGTGATATTTAACAATGTCAAATGTTGGGCTGGAAATGAAGAAGGGAGGATTATCTTGAGTGAAATTCGAGATGAAAATAACTGTTACATATGTGATAATTCAGAAATTTGTCCAAAAGCTGAGAAAGATGATCAAGGTAAACATATTGAAGTTCAACAGAAGAATGTACTTAGAGAAACAACTGAGGATATGGTTAAAATTTTCATTCATATCATGATTTCAGAACTCAAGATGAACATGATAGCATAACTGAAGTATTTCATAAGTATTCAAATCAAGTAATCAATTGATGAGACTTTCATTCCCCAAAGAATTTATGCAAAGGTTCTGGTGGAACGTCTTGAACTGTGTTACAACAAGGTTGAAAATTTTTCCATGAACACGATTGTGAGGTTGTCCAGAGATGAAATTGGGGAAAAGATGGATGAGAAGCTCTGTCGTGCCATGATAGACTGGGCATATTGGCTGGAGAACATGAAGAACACATCGGGAGCAGAATATATCAATCTTGGGAGTTGCTACACACAACTTTCTTAGATGAAAATGACATCAGATTATGGTATGATTTCAAAATCCTGACTGGTTAAATGTGATAAACTGATAACAATAGTGCAGTCAACTTATCTAAGAACTCAGTTCAACACTCTAGGACCAAGCATATTGACATAAAACATCAATTTATTGTAGACTTAGTTGAAGATAAACAAGTTGACAAGTTGAAATAGAACATGTTCTCACTGAATATCAATTTGCAGACATATTTATTAAATCCTTGGACTTGAACACATCTATAAATCTACAAAAGTCCTTAGGTGTATGTGAACAATAATTGGTTGTGTGTGAGTGTTTATGAAGAAATAGGGAAAAGAAGTGAAATAGACTCGATCTAGTATTGCTTTTAATTTTTTTATATATATATATATATATGGATTGCAAAGTGTTTTTCAAAAATTCTTATTGTATAGTTAACCAAGGGAAAGAGCTACCCTTCATAACCTCAAGGATGATTCATCTCCAAGATTGCTTCAGATTTAAAAAAAAAAAATGCACAGGAAGGGGTGAAGAAGTAGAAAGGAGCAGTAAGAAGCTCTTCACATCATACAATGAAGCAGTGCTTATTCAAGAAAAAAGGTGATTAATAGACTTCATATTTATATATATATATATATA
>OVBE01003153.1:0-13738 GCA_900406425.1 Iberis pinnata
TAGCTACTTGATCTTGAATCTCTTTGGTCTTCTTGTTGGTGTGGAGATCCTCTATCACCTCGATCGGCGTCGGCTCACGTCCAATCTTCTGTCTCTATTTAACAAAGAAAATGTTTAAATTAGATGTTAAATGATAATGTAAATTTAGTATTCAAATTGTACACTTATCAGATCTCCCTGACGTGTGAACGAACTTCTCGAACCCGAGTTCGTCGTCGCAATCCCCTTCCCGTCACGCTGGCTTAGTCAGTTGCATCGGTTTTGGACTGATAAGGATTGCATCCCTCCCTTATCCTAATGTGCAATGAAGCCGTCTAGAAGTCCATTGGGCATATGTAAGTGTTGCTTCCCTTCGTTTATCCACGTATCCTTCGAGGAGTACACGTGGTGGCTGAAGACTCTGCCGGCTCTAGTCTTGAATTCTTTCTTGATGACATATATCATCGCCGGGCTCCAATTGTAATCAAGTTGCATAAAACACAAATTTAAAGTCAAGATATCCCTCATCATCTTCTGGTACTTGCATTGTTATCATCTGGCAAGTTATAATCCGTCTTTATACCCATCAACCTATTCGCAGATGATACGGAGAATGACCATCTCTACATCCACTATATAATGGCTGATTCGCTGCGTTTAACATATAAAAAAACTACCGGGATTCTAAGTTTGGTTCTTCATAAGAAACCTGAGCTGTCTATATGTTTTCTCTATAAACATCATTAACCATTTGAACCGTAGCTGCCCCAACATCTAATTCCGTTCTAGGTGCCACAACATCTAATTCCGTTCTAGGTGCCACAACATCTAATTCCGTTCTAGATTCATCTATCCTATCTGTCACTGAAATGCTACCGTTACTACTAGCAATAATATGATCAGGTCGTTCTCCATGTAAGTACCAAACTTTATAAGTCGGCAAAAAACCATTCATATACAAATGATTNATTATTCCGACATAAAGAACATGGACATGTTAACTTACGACTGTTGCCCCGAGGTTGTCGACACACTAATTCCGTGAATTCCATCACACCATTCGCATATTCCTCATTTAAAAGATTTTTCTCCGGATTCACCCTCTCACCATCCATCCACGGTCGAAAATAAGGAGGACTAGACATTTTATAACTTTTAATTTTTGTGATTTTGTGTGAGAAATGATGAGTGAAGGTGTTTAGGTTATATAGAAAATTTTCTGACGGGCAAATCCGTCAGAAATATCAAATATATCCGTTGGTAACGGCTAGTATAATGGATAGATTAAATCGGTCACTTTTTCTGACGGATTTAAAGGAGTTTCTGAAGAACATGCCTGTCGGAGATATTTTTGTCAGAAACGCCGTCGGAAATTTCCGACGGTCACTACTCCCGTCATATTTTCCGTCAGTTATCTCTGACGGATTTTTCCCGACAGAAATATCCATCAAAAATTCTCTTCTTTTCTTGTAGTGTTCACATTTACATGTCTTTGACTTTAAGTATAATTTCAATAGCATGAGGTGTTATTAAACTAAAAATCGCAAGAAACGTCTCTTAAGATTAACATGTTTCATAAAAAATTTAGTCACCTCACGAATTAAAGTTCTTCTTTCATCAGAATATTTCTTACGAAACAGAAGAACATCATTTGAACATCGACAATACATCGTCGATGCAAATCCAAATTTTGTTCACATAATTAATATATTTTTGAGCAAACACTTTAGTTAGACCATAATAATCTATCAGAAATTGAAAAGATGGCTCTGATACTACTTGCTGGAATTTATAATTCTATAAATCTTAACCAATTAAGTTTCTGATGATTTAAAACTTAAGCGAAAGCGTACCTGAAAAATCCATAGTTCCATAATCGATAGGTTTGATCTTCCAAAGCAAATCCTATTTTGAATTTAAATTCTCTGGTGAGGGGAATCTAGAGAGAATTCTGAATTTTTGGTTAGGATTGCTTTAGGGACCATAACCTCATATATATATAGAGAATAATTTTTAATTTGGCCTCTTATCAAATTAGAAATTACCAAATGATATCCACACATTAATATTTCTTAACATTTATGCCCATAGCTTTTCTTAATCACAAAAGTGACTACTTCCTTAATAAAGCTAATTAATGGCCCTAACACATTTAATTATACATGTGACCCCACTTAATAGATCTAACAGTTCGGTACGAAACCGTTTTAGAATTTGATCCTAGGAGTGTATCATATATGATATATAATTGTTATATCCAATCTAACACAAGACGACGAGAAAAACTGTACAAAGTACATACTTAGAGCATCTCCAATGGGAATGCTTAATTGGGATGCTTAAACTTGTATTTGTAGTTTTTTGCATTTAAAATTAATTCTAAGCACCTTTGTTTATAAAAAAATGTGTGTCCCAATGAAGGTGCTAAAATAAGCAATCAAATATATTTTGTGTTTTAGAAAAAAACCATCATTCTACATTCATATTTCCATTCAAAAATTTCTAAATCCTACAAGCATCATTCTAAATTCACATTCTCATTCAAAAATTATTAAATCCTACAATCCTCATTCTAGGCAATGATCATGTAACATACCTCTTCTGAGACTGCTTCTTCTGCTAATGTGACTGCTTCTTCTTCTCTACCACAACTTTTTCTCTTCTGCTTATGTATTCTTCTTCTTCTTCTCTGCTTCTCTTATTCTTTGTATTCTTCTTCTTTTGTAGAAAAATAAATTCAAACAACAATTAATCAAAAACTTATTCAATTAAAGAGATTCAAATCAAGTTTGAATTAAACACAAACAAAGACAGAAACTTAAACACATTCTTAAAACATAAACAAAGATAGAATTCAATCTTAAACAGAAACATATTCATTTTATATTTAAACTTCATACATAAACAGATTCATATTCATACATAAACACATTCTTAAACACAAACAAAGACATAATTGAAACAACAAACAAAAACTTAAATAGAAACAAAAACTTGCTACTAAACTGAAACTTAAAACCAAATTTTACCAAAGCCCAAGCATCTCACTGATGAGCTTGCTCTTTAGAGCCATTTCCATATCATAAAGTGGTTCTTTCTTGGCTATTAGACTCTCTAGCAGTCCCACCTTTGACACCCTCTCCTTAGCAGCCAATTCTTTCTCCTTGATGCTCCACATTTTCTCAAATACCTTCACATTGCTCTCACTATCCACACTACCTCCTTTGCTATAAATTACTTTATTTTTGGCTGCTGATAGGTCTAGAATTTAATCCTAAAATTACTATTGCAGAGAACAGTTAAATGTAGCAAAGTAAGGGTATCGAATCCACAGAGATTAGAAGTACACGTTTCAGTTTCAGTTTCAAATCAAGCTAAAGCAGAAATAAGTAAGGTTGTTTGTAGCGAATTAAAACGATAAATAGAAAACGGTTTAAACTATGAAATAAAAGCGTCAGGCATTAGGGAAACCACAGGTAATCAGGATTGAAAGTCAATTTATCATTCAGAGATTTTCTTTGAAAATAGTTCTCAACATGAAAAACAATAATGGAATAATCTCCTCTTAGAGTACTAAACCCTATGCTCAAATTATCATAGACAAACTCTCGCCGTCTTTTAAATAATAGATCATGCAATACAGTTCCGATTCAATTGTTCATAAGCAATCAAGACAATACTCTCGCAAGCAAGATCACTTATTCATCTAGACTAGACCCAACTTCTAAACCAAATATCTTTGTGCTTATGAGCCTAATATCAATAAACTAGTTAGCTACTATAATTCATGCATTAATAACAAGTCTAGGCTAAGAACCTAACAATTATTATACCCTTATGACAAATCCAACAATCAAATCCTAATTTCCCTGGAAAACCCTAAAACCTAACTAGTACTACTCAGACATTGTAAATGATGAACAATTCAATATCCAAGAAGAACACATAATTAAAATAGAGTAGATATAAAATAAGGGTTCGGAAATCTTCTCCAAATACAGGTTGAATCTCCTCTCCCTCAGTAATTCTCTCAAAATCTAAAATAAAGCTTAAGTTCTAAAAGCCTAAATCATAATGTATTTATAGGCTAAAAAAATAAAATAATAAAATATGGAAAACTTGGATAAGCTTGAGGACTTGATTTGCAAATTGGAAAACTTCTCCTTCTTCTTCTTGGGATAAGTGCATGATCGAGCATAGTGTTGCCTGATCGGGAAATTCTCATTATTGCTCGACTCTATTTCTCTTGCTTGATCGATCTTGGACGTCGGGTTTTTCCAGGAACATCTACCCGATAGGGCATATCAACTGCCCGATCGTGCACTTTATTTGCAATTTTGAATTCTTCTGAAATCTCCTGAAATACTTCGTTTTGCTCCGACTTGACCCGGACACTTAGAATCCTGAAATCTACCAAATATGCAATAAAACCACTCAGAATAATGCAGAATAGCAGACATAAATGCCCACTATTATACATCAAAACCGAGTAATATCAGCTGCTTTCACCCCCATTGGTCTCACTTCCTCTAAGTTTGATGAAGCTGTGCATTGATCTAGTTTCCTTCTCTTTGAGCTTTGTTCCCCTTTTCCAGTTGTAGAGGAACACCATTTTTGGTCATTTATGAGTTTAATCCAGCAGTGTTGAAGAGAAAACTTCACCTTGTGATCCTGGAAGTACATATCCACGGTCACCCTCATCACATCATCATTATGGCCACTGCTTTGTTGTCTGGAAGCAGTGGCATGGCAGCCAACAAATTTGCACACACTGTCATTGATCCTTTCCCTTCTATGTTTGTAGTGTATTTCCTCTCTGTCCTGATATCCAGCTAGGTTGGAGGAAGCATTGAAGTAAGCCGCAACCCTTTTCCAGAAGGCATCATGCTTTTGCTCATTGAAAATCACAGTATCCTTGCTTGTGTTTAGCCAAGAGCTACAAAGCACGATGTCTTCTTGTGGAGACCACTTTCTCCTCCCTTTACGGCTCTCACTTCTCTCTTCAATCAGGAGCATTACTAATTTGGAAGGTAAAAGGTGGGGGATCCATAGTTTCAGGAACGTATGGATGCATGAGGTGGCTGTTTAGCAGAGCTGTGAAGGTAACAAATTGAGAGGATGGATCCATACCTTGAGGAACATATGAATCCATGAGATTACTTTGTGTTTTAGTTAGTGTTTTAGTTATGTTTTAATTTGTATTTTAGGGTAGCAAGAGTGTAAATTATATATTTGTGGAGTTAATTGAATCGGATACACATCTAATCAACCATTTATCACTAAACATAACTACAACTAAAACTAATTGTGCATTCATTATTAGCCTACTCTACTCAAGCATTTAAAACTTACTTGTTCCTGGATGAGGCATAGAAGAAGAAGCTTCCCTTATTACCTACAAAGAACAAACAACAAACTAGGAAAATCAACAATCAACACAGAACATCAAGAAAAACTAATTGCAATTGTTAAATGGATGAAAATCGACAATCACAAACAACAATCACAACTATTAAACAGATTAAAATACAATAGCATTGAGAAAGAACAACAATGAAAATTCTTAAACATATTCAAAAGTCATCACACTTAACAAAGAACTACAATCAATTCGGTTTGAAATCAAAAGTAATCACAAATGAAAATTCATCACTAATCACCCTATTATACACAGAAACAACACAATCAAGAAGCATTATACCTATAACCGCAACACTAGTACAACGAATAAAAAAAGAAGAAGAAATTAATTGATTACCTAATACCCAAAATGAATCGATTACCTTCTGCTTATTCGTCATAGAAGATGAAAATGGAGGAACCTCATAGCTTCTAGTCATCTCCGCCTTCGATTTCACCGGCGAATTTCCAGAATCTACTCTTGGTCGCCTTTGGAGTCGCCTCGCTGACTGTGAGAAATATGGCAAAAATGATTTTGGCCCTTTCGCATTCAACCCCGAAACAATTTCCATTTAAAAAAACAGCCAATACGCAGCTGACACGTATGAGTGCTTAAAATATGTTTAAAACCTTAAGCTAAGCATCGAACCATGCCTAATATACATGGTTTTGATTTATTTAATTAGTATAATACACATTTAAATACCTAAGCAACTACTTAAGCAACTCCTAAAAAACACTATTGAACATGCTCTAGTACACGTAATAGAAAAACTGAAGATCAATGGGGGATTGGTTTCCCTTTTTATGGCGGTAAAGGCTGCTGTATATTTATTTTACAATTCTTCACATCCAATTTTACTTTTTAATTAATTTTCTTTGGGTTAACTATTTTTTTCCCGCCGAACTTGTACTGTCCAAACTACTTATATATGAATTTTAATCTAATCAAATTATTTCCTCCTCATTAATTAATCAAATTAATTACGATTACAAATTATTAAATAGCGTTTTAAAATACTGATAGGATATTAAACCGATTTTAAACTAATTCAATGTTAAATTTATCCGATTTTAAACCAAGTGAGAGTAATTTGAAGAATAGAAAAACCAATTTACGTCCTTTAGGGTTGTTCTACCTTTTCTTACAGAGAAAAATCGATTTATCTGTTTACATAGTGAAATCGATTTGAAGAGGTTTTACAAAGAGTTTACAGAAGATTCTTATTTTACAGAAGGTTCGATTTTACTGTACTTTTCACCAAAGCCATTATTCTCTTCTCCTCTCCAAGAATTTACATGATACTTCCTTCAACATTTTCAATATAATCTTCAAGAATTTCACGAAACCCACTTTCCTTGTTAGTAATTTTTTCTAAAGGGAGTTAACCTTTAGCCCTATAAAAGCTCTGGAACAAATCTTGATCACGTTCTTAAACAAATCCGAATAGTTGTCTGCTACATATCAAGTATCAAAAACAAGAGAAAACAACATAGGAATGGAAACATGAGATATTGGAGATTACACTAATGTTTAAGACTCAGTTAGTTTCAGTATGCTTCTTGACGATACCGAGTGCAGTTGTCTCCTCACCGTAGTCCTGAAACAACGAAAAAACACAATATTTAAATGACCAAATACAACAACACAATTAAACAGAGAAAATCAAAGTAAATACCTTGACTATAAGACAGGAGCATCCAACAACCTTCCTGGCATTAACTTCTGAATCAATTTTTCAGAACTGCAAGAACATCAAAGATTTAATACTTTGTTAATAACAGCCAAATGGTATGTATATATATATGCAGTCAGAAAATTAAAGACTTACACCTAGAGGTGTCAATTGGACAGGTTGTCCGCGAGTTAGGCTCATTATATTGCGGACCAAATAGACAATGTCCGATATTGTCCGCGGACATTACCGGGCGCGGGCACAATTTGTCCAATACCCATGCAGGCTTGTCCATGAAGCGTCCGCAAAAAAAAGTGTCCGTACGGACAGACCCACACGGACGCGGACAAGCTCAGTTGACAGCTCTAATAAATAGAGATGTCATTTGGACAGATTGTCTGCGGGGTAGGACCAACCCTTGTGGATGCGGACTGTCCATGGACACGTCCGATTGTATTGAGGACCAAATGGGCAATGTCCGATATTGTTCGTGGACGCTACCGGGCGCAGACATAATTTGTCTAATGCCCATGCGGGCTTGTTCATGTAGCGTCCGCAAAAAAAAGTATCTATGCAGACAGGCTCATATGGACACGGACAAACCCAGTTGACAGCTCTACTTACATTAGCCCATTCACCGAGGGTCTTGGCACTTGGAACTGTAAGAAAATCGATGTTGTGATCAAGGCAGAGATCTTTAACAAGCTTTATGTAGTCAGGCTAGTTGCAGTCTTCAGCTAGGACACAGAGCTGGGCTAAACGATGGAGAGTTCTATAAAAGCTTTGGAAGTTTTTCAATTATTCCTTGTTCGAGAGGAAAATATCGTGAACCTTTTTCCTTTTATTATTTTGTAAAGCCCCGTACAAGAGGCTGTGAAAAAAAAAATTATAGAACATCATAGAATGTATATATTTATGTAGTATGTAAAACTACAAAATTTAAATATAATGATGCTTATTTTTATTAACTTTCTTTTAAGATCCATTTTGTTTACATTATAATTTATTAGTTTTATTAAACAATTTATAGAAAAATTAAACAAAAAAATTAATATATTGATTATTATCATTTTTGGAAAGTAAAATATTTTAAAGATTTAAATTTACATATTCTATGATTTTTGAAGTAAATTCTACCAATCAAAATTTTATATTTATATAAAATAAAGTCATATCTTTTTAATGTTAAAATTTCTACAGCTAATCGTCTATGGCAAAAGCCTATACTTACAATCTTTACCAATCAGCCCCAAATAGAGTACAAAATACATGAGATGATACATAACTACTTGACCAATTATACACACCCATGGTTGATAGTATGATTTTTACTAGTTCAATTCATATCGTACTATCATCGTCATTGTCGTTCAATAGGTTGTCAATCCAATCAGGTGAAGTTATTATTCAATCAAGACGCAATTAGATCCAATTAAATCAAGTTTAAAGATTTAGAAAGAGTAGCTAACAATCTAAACTAATTTTAATCAAAGCTGCAACTAAAACATAACATATGAACCACCATGCAACAACAAAAGCTAAACAAGCAAACAACAAGATAACAAATAACATATGAGAAGATGATACTAAATAGCAGTCAAAGAATAGTTCCTAAGGATGGGAGTAATTGATCAGTGATCCTCCTTGATCAACGTAGATGTTTAACATACCTCAAGAACAAGGTTAAGGGTCCCTTGCGCCTGACCAAAGTATTGGATGACAGGATCACCCTTATTATGATCATCGAAGTGACGATGAAGTTTCTCGAGCTTCATTGCATATTTGACCTACGTCTCTTGCCGCGCATGAACGACCTAGGCAGCCCGAGATAAATGCAGTGGCTTCATCTTGTTGTCATGCAGCTTTTCAAGCTTCGAATAAGAATTTTTTTAGTTCTGTGAACTCGACACTCGCCTTCTCTTTTGGGACCAAAGCCTTGTTCTTAAGAGCTCAATCCTGGACCAAAGCCTTGTTCTTCAAGAGCTCAGTCCTCTCCGTGGAAAATTTTCCATCTCATCCATCTAGAGCTTAAGACTCCCAGCTTTAGTGGTCAGGTCGATGAAGAGGTTTTCCAGATTTTTGATCCTCAATTGCTCAATAGGAACCTCCTGTTTACCTAGGTTAACAAATTTCGAAAGACGAACCAACTCGTCCTCGTTGCAGTTACGCGTCTTCATCTTATTCTCGTAATACGCCACAATCTCGTTTTTTCTTTTCCAGGGTCTACATCGAAAGAAAAGAAAAGTCAGGATATCTATCTAAAAGAATCACCCACTTTAAAATATAATAACCACCTGGCAGGCTTACCGAGACAATAGTTGGTAGATCTCCGGAGACATCAGCTTGTCCATTGGAGGAAGGATCAAACCAAGCAAGCAAGCACATGCAAGAGCGTCCTCAGCAAACGACACGCCATGACTAAGAAACCTATAGCCCAATCTTGTTGCGGCTGTCAGAGAGATTGGAGAGATGCAACTTGGGAGTTATCAGAAGTGACAGTATTCATATCCTAGATCCTGGATATTGTTCCCCAGCAGGAACATCATTCTTGGTTTCTTGTTCCCCAGCAAGAACCTCTTGTTGATTCAAGTGCTCCCCAACAGGAACCTCGGTGGTTGGATTTTCTTCCAAAGCATTTTCAGTCAACGAATCGACATTAATCACTTCAGTGGATTTCTTGTCCAATTGCGAAGTGCGCCTTTTCTTTCTCTGCAAAGGAGGAAAGCTTTCTTCACCACCCGTAGCAGCGCAAGTGGATTCAACCTGCTTCCTGGATTCAACCTGCTTCCTCGAAGAAGAAGAAGAAGAAGAAGAAGACTTCTCCAGCTCGATAGAATAGTCAACCGACATCTTTGGTCGACCCATCTCTCTTTTTTTATTCTTTTTGTTTGGGAAGACATTATGTTCCCAACTAACTGGAAGAGGACACAATTCAAAATGGGTTATTCCAAAGTAGGGAAAGATTCACCAAGATATGCAAAGGATTCGTGCTGATAAACTTGTATTGATGCGAGGAATTCAAGGGTAAATCTGGTCGTAGTCAAATTCCCTTATACCAACTACACCAGCCGAGCGAAGCTTCTCAATATATTCGAGGAAATTTTTAGAAAAGCCGCCTGGGTTAAAGTGAAGATCTGCAATAAAAAGAAGCTGATTAGTTTCCGTTAGAATTACTCATATGTCAGCTATCCTAAGCGATATCTACCAAAATTTTCTGCTCATTTCCTCTTGATGAGCTTTCCTCTGGAAAAAATATTTTCCCTTCCAGTCGTAAATCTTTGTATATAAAACTGAGTTGATGAGCTTGTAGCGGTTCTTTCATCATGGGTAACATGCACGTCGTTGATTCCTAGTTCGTCTAGGGAGCCAGAGGCTTCATTTGTTATATCTAGCCAAGATGACAACATTTAGCTCAAACAGCCGAGTTATCGAGATGCTTTGACGGAAAATGATCAATCTGCAAATAACTTAGAGAGATAAACTTGAGAGAGGGAGAGCGATGGTACCTGCAGATAAATTTCGCAAATGAAGATACGTGAAATGAAAATGCGGAGGTGGTATTTTTACCTCCAAAAAGAAGCGGTTTCCGAGAAAAAAAGGAATCATTACGTCTGGGAACTTGAAATCTAAGAAACAGTTGAGTGTCAGCCTTGTGAAACAATTCAGAAAAGGCCATAAGATCGTTAAATGCTCCTTGATTCGAGAAGACTTCACCTTTTTGAGTTCGTCCGTCGAGTTAGGGATTCGTCGAACTGGGGGACTAAATGTTGATAACAGGTTGTTGACCCAATCAAAAGTCCACTTGAATGAAGGACCATCTAGGCAGAAATACTTGGAAGTCGGTGACGACATGGGCTTCGAGGAGGAAGACTTCGGTCCATCTACGAAGCCTAATTAGATCTGATGTAAAATTAGGGTTAATTGATGTATTATTAGTATAAATACCCATGTAACACCCATAAAGAATACTTTTTACTAGCTAAAGAGCCTCAAATCAACATTTAACCTAATTGTTAAACCCTTGATTCAACATCTATACTCTTCAAAAAGTAGGATAGTAAACAATGAGGTTCTTGGGGCAGTTTCAGTCTTGTTTAAAGTATCAATACTTTATTGATGGTTTTTGGATATCTAGTTCTGATTCAGGGGTATTGATTGGGCACTGTTTAATCGATTTGCACGTTTAGTTTGGCCATTAGCTGTAGAGGTAGAAGCATTGAAATCATCAACGAACCATCTGAGAAGAATGGGTTAATGTAATATTTTTTTTATAATATGTAATTTTATATCAAAAGGAACATTTGGGATTAAAAAAATTAAGGGATTAAAAAAAAATTGCCCTTAATGAACTGAACAATCTAAAAAGAGACTAATAGAGACTTAAGAGTGAGAAAACCAAGGCAATAGTAGATCTTTGCAATGCTTAGAGTACCGATGGGCAAGCAGAGAATCCCTGATGCTTTGGTTGATCTTTCGAAAGGAGGAAGATGTGGAGGGAAAGACATCCTCATGAATCTTGAGATTTTCATCACGCCATATCTGATAAATTGTTGCATGAGAAACGAGCTGTTTGAGAGTAGAAGAGAGTCGCCACGATCTACCCTGAAATCTTGAACTGAAGGTGTTCCAAGTGACAAACATAACAGCAGGTTGCCCAAGCCTTATGAGAACCATTGAACAGATTTCTACAACGAATGGACAGAGAAGAAATAGGTGATCCCTAGTCTCTGCCAAAGATGTGTCACAAAGAGGGCAAGCTGCAAAATTACAAATTCCCCAGTTAAAAAGCTTGTAACGGGGAGGCAGCCTATCATACATGATGATCCAAAAGGTAAAGGCAAGTCTGGGCACATGACGCTTGAACCAGAAATATTTGAACCAAGGCTAAGAAGGTCCAATAGGTCGGAGCGAATTCCAAGTTACTTTTGCACAAAAAACTTATGCCCGATTGTTATCTTTATCCCACGTAAAAACGTCAGAACCTGCAGCAGTGGAAGGAACTTCAAGATAGAGAAAAGTATCTGTAATAGTCCCATAAACTCCTATATTGGAACGAGTTATAGAGGCAGACCATCTCCCATTGAAAACCGCATATGCTACCCTTACAGTATCTCATATCCCAAGTCTTTGCGGTCCTTCATTGCATGTTAGCTCAATTAAAGGACCACGAGAGGTCCAACTATCAAACCAAAAAGAAATAGAGACTCCATCATTTACTTGACAACCCAAGAATCTTCTAATAAGACGCCTAAGCCGAAGAAGATGTTTGTTAATCCCTGAGAATGAGTTTCAGATTTCAACCGTCCACATATTATCCGATTGAAGTACGTGGGAATGAACCCATGCAACCCAAAGAGAGCCACTCTTTGTAATAAGGAGCCATATCAGTTTCAGATTCAGCACCTTATTCCAAGTATAAAAATTTCTTAATCCAAGACTGCCTTCACGCTTAGGCAAACAAACAGTAGTCCAGGAAATTTTTTCTTTGCTACGGCCTGTTGGAACCTGACCAAAGAAAATTACAACAAAAATTTTCAATTTTCTTAAGAAAACATTTTGGCAATGCGAATGTCGAGAGCCAAAAATTCATCAAACTGAAGATGATCGAAGAGAGCAATTGAAGACGGGCAACGAATGAGAGAAAACTGGACGTCCAAGCATTGAATCGTGTTTCCAACTTATCCAAGAAAGGAGAGTAATCTCGGTATTGCAATTTCCTGTGAAGGAGAGGCAATCCTAAGTACCTTCTCGGCATTTCTCCCCTCTTAAACCTGATAGCGTTGATAAGAGACGACTCTGCTTCTGAAATCCCAGCCACAAAAAAACTCAGACTTGTCATTGTTCATAGCTAGGCCCGAGAAATACTAAAATTTGCTGAGAGTTTAAATTGTTCCCCTAAGTGAACTAGCTTTGCCGTCGAAGAATATCATAACATCGTCGGTTAAAGCCAGATGAGTTACTTGTGGGTTTTTCCCAAGATGGTGAAATCCACTGACAGGTCGAGAGAATGATTCATAGAGCAGGCTTGATAGTGATTCCATTGCTAGGACAAAGAGAAGTGGAGAGAGAGGATCCCCTTGACGCAACCTTTTTCCCGTGAAAAAATCCACATATTACGCCATTGATGTTAATCGATAAAGACGTAGAAGTTATGCATGCCAATATCCATTTAATAAACCGCGATGGAAGCTTAATGGCCTTCATCATCTTTGCTAAAAAATTCTAATTAATAGAATCAAAAGCCTTAGACAAATCCACCTTTAGAACTCCCCTGTGCGATATATGTTTCCTATTAAATCCTTGGACCAATCTCGTTTCCAAAAGGACATATTCTACCAAAAGAAAACCATTGAAAAAGGCGGATTGATTAAGAGATACTAGGGATGGTAGAACCACCTCCAGCCTTTTAGCAAGAATCTTGGAGACGATTTTATATATGACGTTACAACACGAGATTGGCATGAAATCTTTCAGACATTGTGCTCTTGGTTTTTTGGGAATAAGAGAAATAGAGGTTGCATTTCATTGGGAAAGAAGCTTCCCGGAAAGAAATAATTCCTTGATTGCTGCTATAAGATCTCTGATATCACTCAATTTTGATGACTTTTAGTGAGTATTTACACTTACTATTTGTCATCATTCGAGTGTTTTCTATGTGTTTTTGGTATATTTTCATGATTCTA
>OVBE01003153.1:13750-25513 GCA_900406425.1 Iberis pinnata
GTGGATACAATATGACGAATACAGAAGCAGAGTTCAGCAGAAGAGCCGGAAGTTGATTGACATTTAGAGATGTTGCTATGAATGGAATGGACTGAGATTTTAACTCAAACTAACCACGTGAGTTAGCTTTCATATGAAAGTGATTTTAGGTCCATACATTGAGGCAATAAGAAGTTATGACGATTTTACTGGAGATTGTTCAAGTTGTCTCGCAGAAGAAGCATGTGCAGCACGTGATTGAAGAGATTGATCGATTCACACATGGATTGATCGATCCTGAAGACTGCCGAATCTCTGTAAGTTTGGATCGATCGATCGATCTGAATGCTCGAGGATTAATGAAGTTTGCCAAAAAGACGCTTCTGTCCTCAAGACTTATCATAGGTGTTTAGGTTTAGGTTTTATTCTCTTTTGAATATTATATAATTCATAAGCTTAGGTTTTGTTTTAAGAGAGGCAATTTGAGCACAAAACACTAAAAACCAGAACACAATTTTATTTTCTAGGAGAAACGAATATGATACTTGTATTTTGGAGAATAATTCTAAACTCTTTCTTTTTACTTTAATTCAATTCTGGTTTTGAATATGTTTTCTCTATCAACGATTGTTGATCTCTTGACTATGTCTGAGTAGTCTCTTTGTTAGGTTTTAGGGAATTCCTAGGAAAAACAGGTTTTGATGGTTAGGATTTGACTTTTATGGATTTAAGTTGGTAGCTTCTTAGTCTAGATTTATATTTATTGATTGAATTATCTAATCTGATATAGTCTAGATGAATAAATATTTTTGCTTGCGGGAGTGTTGTCTTAGAATACTTATGAACATATCGAATTTGTAGTTATTACATAATTTAATTATCTGTTTTAGAGATCTAAGACTTCAGGAGAAGGTTATTCTTTATTTCTAGAAATTCTATCATAGGGGTCTAATACTTCAGGAGGAGATTAGTTTATTGTTGTCTTTTGAGTTGAGAACTATTTTCATTGTTAATATTGCTTGTTAACCTAAACCTCAAACCTGATTACCTGTGGAACTTCCCTATTGCCTAGCGTTTATTTCTATTGATTTACATTCACTTTTTAATCATTCGTTTTACTTTTATATCGTTTTAAAAACATTCCCTCTATTATCTTGCCTTAGCTAGAATCGAATTTTAAACTGAGAGTCGTGTTGTCTGGTTTTCGTGGAATTGACCATTTACTGTACTACAAAGATATGTTCTCTGCAGTATATATTTAGGATTTTAAACCTGAGCCAATCAATCTCCTCCTTTTATATCCCAAGACCTCTTAAAAAATTCTCTTGTGTACTCGTCAGGCCCAAATGATTTTTTCCTTGGTAGCTCCTTAATAACCTGCATAATCTCTAGAGAAGAAATGGCAGATCTTAGGAACTCACACTGGGAGTGAGAACATATGCGCCTAGCAAGAGACTTAATAAGGGTTGAGTCTTAAAGAGAAAGAAGTGGAGAAGCCACATCCAGAATATTCTGGAAATAAGAGACGCAGTGAGAAGCAATATCCTCTTGTGTATCAAGTCTCATTCCCTCAGGAGTGACGAGGAAATGGATATGATTAGCAACTCTTCGAGAGGCAGCAACCTTATTGAAATATGCTGAATTAGAGTCCCCTGCAGAAGCACACTTAATCCGAGATTTCTGAAGTAAAAACTTTTCTTCCGCTTTAGCCAAATTAAACAAGACTTGATAATCCGTTTTTTCTTCTGATGCAGCTAAGCTAGTAGGGCTAAAGATCACTTATGCCTACTTTGAGAGAAGATCATAATGTGCTTCTTTAACTCTAATTTCTATACCTGAAAAATGCGAACAATTTAGGTCTTTCAGTGGGTCTTTCAGGAGCTTCAACCTTTTAACCAATTTATATTGAGCAGTACGTTGTCCATGATTGTTTTCCCAAGAGGACCGTACCACATGTGCAAAGGGACTATGGTCAATAAGAAAGTGAGAGAATTTAAAAGGTTTTTTAGCGATTCTTGCTTCTTGGAGCACAATGATGTCCGGAAAATGATCGGAAAAATCTGCATCTCCAAACAAAGCGTAAGAAATTGGAAAATTTGAGAACCACAAATCATTTGCAATAATCCAATCAAGCTTCTTAGTTATAGGCGAATCAAATTGCTTATTCCACCAAGTATGGAAGTGACCTCTTGTGGGTAGGTCTTGAAGCTCTGAATGAAAAAGGCAATTGCTTAGATCTAACATACCACTCGTAATTCTTGAAGTCCCTGAGGACCTTTCAGATAGGAACATAATTTGATTAAAATTTCCTAGAAGGTCCCAAGGTCTCGAGAGAAGGATAGGATTACTAGCCAGCCCCGAGATTTCAGACCAAAGTGCACGTCTTCCAATTTTACAGTTGAAAGCATAGATAAACAAAATTACAGCTGAGAACCGCAATCAAGGAATGTCAACAATACAAGAGATCATCTTAGCAGATTTTGATATAATTCAACAACGAACAGAGGTATCCTACACCACCCAAATTCTTCATAGTTCTGCGAACTCATAATTGCATTTGTTACACCAACCCGGGAAAACCGAGTTGAGAATCTTGCTAGCCTTAGTTTGCTTCACTCGAGTCTCTATGATACTACCAAAAAATAGCTTGTTCAGCCTTAGCCATGTACGTAAGCTCGTATGCTTAATACTATTATTAAACTCCCTAGTGTTACAAGAAAAAGTAAGGTTTTCACCCATCAAAATTATATGTTTTTGTGCATCCCCTTCGAAAGGGTAACTTTCTCAAACTTCTTTTGTTTCTTAAGAAAAACTTCTTTAAATGGAGGGTCAACGAATGGATTATCTTCTTCTTCTGATGGCCCTTTAGAGTTTGAATCTTTATCATCATGATCTGAAGATGAAGATGAGAAAGAAGAGTCAAGGGAGGAGCGTATAGATGATTTACGAGAAGTCTTGTTCCTCGAAGGCCCAGACTTTTTTTGGAAAAAGGAAGATTTCCGAGATCCAAGACCAGTGAGCCCTCAGTGATAGGGGTATCATGGGTCTTTTCCTTCAATTTTTTCTCCTGTGACGAGGGATTTTCTTTTTGGGTGATGGAGGAACCTCTTTTGACCGCATCGGAGAGCAATTCTTTGAAGAATGCGATTTGGATGAACAAAGAGAATAAGTAACAGGAGCCGAAGGGAATCTCTTGATAGTATGTCCTGTTTTCGAGCAATAATCACAAATGGGGGATAGCCACGGACATGAAACCTCAATTAGATGAATCAATCTTGATTCGAAACGCACATTTATAGCTTTGGGGAGATGAGTACCAGTTTTAATGATAGTGAAAACCTTGGCAACCTCTAAGTCTATCAAAGAAGCTGTGGAAGGGTGGAGATGAACAAGGGAACCTATGAGACCTAAAATATGCTCCAGTCCTTCTTCGTGGAAAAACTAAGGTGGAACCCCTCTAAATTCCAGCCACACGGGAATTTCATAAAGTTTTGGCATGGATAGTGTAACTCCCGGTTCCCAATCAACCACAAACATAGTATGTCCATCTATGTACCAGATTCCTTGAGCTAACACCCTTTTCCTAGTCACCGCTTATGGGATTCTGATAAGAACAAAGGCAAGACCTACACGAGATACTGTTATATTCCTCAATTGTCTGCTCCATATTCTGTTGAAGATAGCAAAGAGTGTTTCTTTAGGGGGTAGGGAACCATGAAACTGTCCAATAATAAACTCATCCCAATTTGATTGATTTCGTTTGATGACTTCATCTAGGATGGTAACACACAACTCAGCAGAATCTAAAGTGAAAGGAGATCCATTATTCTCCATTTTAGAATAGGAACCTACTAGCAGGCGCCGCCATGTCTTCTGCTTTAGAGGCACATGAGCTTCGGTCGAGTTAAAAGAAGGATAATCATTCACAATAGAGTCAATCTTAGAACCTTGAAGGTCCGAGACAATTTTGGAATTTTGATGTTGGACATTTAGGTCAACACTAGCAAAGAAAGGGGGAATCGCCAATTCATCTTTTGTAGGAGACGAAGTGGTGCCTACTATCTCCGTATGAGACGAAAAAGAGGTCTCTCGGTCCTGATTTGTCGGAGAAGAAGAGCTTGGAGAGATCGGCGGTGAAGTCCCTGGTGACTTTTTGGAGGGGACGAAGAGCTTTTTTCATCCATTTTTCATTATTGTAATATATTGTTCCGCACTGATAGTCGGCATCTCATACAACACTTGAGTAGAACTCATGCATCTTTGCAAGCTAATACGCTACCTCACTCTGCTATGTCTTCCTCTTGTCAACATCTATTTTGGCTGATGCGTAGTGACAGACCCATAAAATAGTTTTAAGTGGGTCAAAAATAAATTTTATAAATATATAAATTAAATTTGGAAATTCTTAAAAAATACCAATAAAATAGGTATGTACAAAAAAATATCATGTATTCTGAATTTTGTTTCAAATATCACAAAATATTTTTTGTTTCAAAGATAACAAAAATTTGAAATAACTTTAAAATTTCAAATTTAAATCCTAAACCCCTATAACTAAATCATACCTCCTCCCAAAAAAAGCTAAACTGATAAATTGATGAGAGAAATAACAAAAAAGTGTTTAGGAAGAATTATAATAGACTCTCATAAGATATAAGTTACAATATGCAATGGTATTTATAGATGAATAAATAAATCGAATTTCCTAATCAAGATAGAACTAAATTTAAACAATATATTTTTAGAGATAATGATGAATATCCTAATCTAAGATATTATGATATCTTCGTGATTTTATTGATCTTCTGGAATCTTCAGATTCTGATTTGGTCGATCTCTACGATCTCCCAATACCCTCCTGCAAGCTCATACGTGGTAATACGTGTGAGATTGGACAAATCTTCAAAATAGCGGCTTCATATCCAGCCATAGGATCATCATCGCAGCGTTATACTCGGCCGGCGAGTCAAATCAACTTGAACACCAAGTTGTCAATATCGATGTTTATACCCGGCCGTAGGGTCAATTTGGCTACAAACCCAGCCATAAGGTCATCATCGACATTTATACTCAGCCGTAGAGTTCAATCGGCTATAACACCCAGCCGTTGGGCCATCAACAATATTTATACTCCATTGTAGAGTCAAAGTGACTAAAACTATTAGCCATCGAATTTTTTATCGGTGGAAACACATCACCATGATAAAACTCAAAAATAACTCGCAATTGCGAGATCATACATCATTATTGAACGAATCTGTTTAGATTCATGTTCAAAGCAATTTTTTCTTTTTTGAAAAAGTCTTTGTTCAGGAAACAAGATCGAACACCATCACTTTTTTTTTAGAAGTTTCTTTCAAAACAAGTGATTATTGAATTGTCACTACCACTTTTGTGTGGAAGTAAAATCAAATCTCACAAAAAAAACCAAAACTGACGAAACAAATGATTTTTTTTTTTTTTGAAACCAACGAATGAAAAATGAAAGATTATTTTTCTTTTGACAAAAAGGAACTTACATTGTTGGTTTTTCTTTTAAACAGCAAAACCAAACAAAACTTTAACTCATAGAAATTGGATCAATGCTCTGATACCATGATAAATTGATGAGAGAAATAACACTATAATAGACTCTCATGAGAAATAAATTACAATATGCAATGGTATTTATAGATGAATAAATAAATCTAATTTCCTAATTAAGATAGAATTAAATCTAAACAATATATTTAGAGATAATGGTGAATATCCTAATCTAATATATTATGATATCTTCGTGATTTTATTGATCTTCTGGAATCTTCAGATTCTGATTTGATCGATCTCTACGATCTCCCAATATAAACCCTAAACTCTTCGAAATTAAATATTAAATTCTAATTAATGAACTCAAACCCAAAAATTTAATTATTTTTTTGCTTATGATATTTTTGAAAGAAAAAATAGTCGTATTTTTGAAACATTTGAGAGTTGTATTTTTAGAACTTGAAACTATTTTGTAGTATTTTATGGAATTCCTCGTTAGAATTATAATTTTTTATATATTGAAATAGAAGTGTCATTAATAAAAAATTATTATTAATATTATTAAATTTTAACAATTTTTGTATAACAATTTTGGATGGGTTACTTGACCCACCATCCCTCTTAGTAGGATCGGTTGCTTATGCGATTGGATATGTTTTCTTTGTTATGCTTTGTACTGAAAGATAACAATCAATTGCCGATCTTTTAGCTAGATATGTTTGGTGTAATTCTACGTCACTACAACTATAAAATAGCATATACGAATACTTTGTTATTAATATATTCAGTTGACAAAAATATATTTATTCTCAAACAAAATGTATAAATAGTAACAGCGGATCAAACGTTGCGAAAATTTTTTTTAAGATGGTATGGTTTAACTATGGTTTGTGTAGAAAGTGGGACAAGTGCAATTCATAACAAATATGTGATACATAATTATTTTTAAATGATAAAAATATAATATGGAAATTGTACAATTTTTTTTAATAATTAAAAGGAAAAATGTAAAAATAATACAAATAAAGATATTTACATAATACTTAAATGATTACACATATATAATTATTTAAATTTATATAATTATTTTAGTACTTTAGAATATTACATATATATATATATATATATTAAAAATTTTAAATATGAAAGTTAAAAGAATAGTTTTTGTTGGAATCAAAATAACTCGGGCAATGTAAATGCAAGATAAAACTAGCATATGTAAAAGTGGTTTTATAGGTTCAAAGCAGGGAAAAATACAAAATGTCAAGTGGTTTTGATTTGAGTTGGCAAATTTAATAACATTCCCTACCTTTTTACTTCCACTTTACCACTCTTACCAAATTCCAGCCTCACCTTCTTTAATATGATCGCTCTATTTTCACACATTTTTCTCCACTCTTCTTCTTTTTCCTCTATAAATTACAACAGATCAACTGTTTTCCTCTTTCTCCTTGTCTATTGGATTGTTTTTTCACTCTAAATTCTTCTTATACGTGTTCATCAATCACTGATCTTAGTTGTACCCATTCCAGTTTTGTTGCAATGGAAGCTAATGAGTCTTTCAATGGCGGAGCCGTACAGATCCAGACTCGAAAGCTTCCGAATTTTTTACAGAGCGTGAACATGAAATACGTCAAGCTAGGTTACCATTACCTTATCACTCATCTCTTCAAGCTCTGTTTGATTCCTTTAATGGCGATCATCTCTCGATTAACCCTAGACGATCTTAACCACCTTTGGCTTCATCTCCAGTACAATCTCGTCGCTTTCATTCTCCTCTCCGCCTTGGCTGTTTTTGCCTCCACCGTCTTCATCATGAGTCGACCTAGATCCGTCTTTCTCGTCGATTACTCTTGTTATCTTCCTCCGGCGAGTCTTCAGGTTAAATATCAGAAATTCATGGATCATTCTAAACTAATCGAAGATTTCGACGAGTCTTCACTCGAGTTTCAAAGGAAGATTCTTGAGCGTTCAGGTCTCGGTGAAGAGACGTATCTCCCTGAGTCTTTACACTGTATCCCACCACGTCCAACGATGACGGCGGCGCGTGAAGAATCGCAATCGGTAATGTTCGGTGCTCTTGACAAACTCTTTGAGAATACTAAGATTAACCCTAAGGACATTGGAGTTCTTGTTGTGAATTGTAGCTTGTTTAACCCAACTCCTTCACTATCTGCCATGATTGTTAACAAGTATAAACTTAGAGGAAATGTTAAGAGTTTCAATTTAGGTGGAATGGGATGTAGTGCTGGTCTTATCGCCATTGATTTAGCTAAAGATATGTTACAAGTTCATAGAAACACTTATGCTGTTGTGATTAGCACAGAGAACATTACTCAGAATTGGTATTTTGGTAATAAGAAAGCAATGTTGATTCCCAATTGCTTGTTTCGGGTTGGTGGATCGGCCATTTTGCTGTCTAACAAGCTTAGAGATCGGAGACGGTCAAAGTACAACCTTGTTCATACGGTTAGGACTCATAAAGCAGCAAATGACAAGGCTTTTAATTGTGTTTACCAAGAACAAGACGATAATGGTAAAACCGGAGTTTCTTTGTCCAAAGATCTTATGGCTATAGCTGGGGAAGCTCTTAAGGCTAACATCACTACTTTGGGTCCTTTGGTTCTTCCTATAAGCGAGCAGATTCTGTTTTTCTCCACTTTACTTGCCAAAAAATTCTTTAATGCTAAGTTGAAGCCTTACATTCCGGATTTCAAGCTCGCTTTTGATCATTTCTGTATTCATGCTGGTGGTAGAGCTGTGATTGATGAGCTTGAGAAGAATCTGCAGCTTTCCCAAACACATGTAGAGGCGTCGAGAATGACATTGCATAGATTTGGAAACATTTCTTCAAGCTCGATTTGGTATGAACTGGCTTACATTGAAGCCAAAGGCAAGATGAGGAAAGGGAACAGGGTTTGGCAGATTGCTTTTGGAAGTGGGTTTAAATGTAACAGCGCCGTTTGGGTGGCGTTGAACAATGTCAAGCCTTCGGTTAGTAGTCCATGGGAACACTGCATTGATAGATATCCTGTTAAGCTTGCCTTATGATTCAATCAAATGCCATGTTTGACTCTGCCTTGTTTATTGTTGGTTTTTCCTTGTACTTTGAATATGATGCTTCTAAGTTCTGGAATATTTGCTATTACTATTACTAGTTGGAATAAATATTAGCACAATGAAAGAAAGATAAACTTGTAGAAAAAAGAAGTATAAAGATCCCAATTACTGTTTCTACTCTCTACTTTGATGTACAACATGAAAACAATATGTAATCTTAGCTATACCTTTTTTTTTTAACACACTTGATATAATTAAGATAATGATACATAGTAGCCTTGTACAAGTAGGTATAGTACTGTAAGAGTTATACAAAACCAATGAAGTATTAGTAGACTTAACCACACAATGTGCTACTTTATTACAACGACGAGGAGTCCATCGTAATATTACTTCTTCAAACTTGTTTTTCCAATATATGTGGTCTCGAATCCAATTAGTGAGCATAAAGTTGTGCTGCTTGTTGGTAAGTATATTCACCAATTGTTGGCAATCTCCTTCGAAGATTACTTTCTTGAAACCTGAAATCCAAGCATTTTGCATTGCCATGATTAATGATTGTGCTTCTACCTCCAAACCAGATTGTACTTTACTGCTTTTCGCGTGAGCATATCGAATATATCCTCCTTGTGAATCTCTGAAAACCCATCCAGATTTTGCCTCAGTGAGGGAGTTAATAAATGATGCATCATAGTTACATTTGATGTAACTGTGTGGTGGTCGGGACCATTCCGAAACATTCCTGGTTGGTTGTTTCGGTGGCTTTAGGGGATTATTAGATCGCCAACTTTCCGCTTCACATATTTCTTTTTGGACAATGTTTTCCCAAGTTTCCTGCTTATTTTGAAAGATAAGCTTATTTCGACCTTTACATATGTGCCATAAAAGCCAAAAATGGAGATTGTCATAAGTTCTCCCAGTCGAAGATATGAATGTAGGTGTGAAGAGATGATCAAGTTTAGTTAAGAATGGTATATCCTCATCCAGAAGGTTTATGTTGGGGATTGGGTTAGATGACCAGATATGGGAGATATGTTGACATGTGAAAAAAGATGATTCAAAGTTTCATCTTGTCCACAAGCCTGTCACGTCGCCTCCGAAATCATATGTCGACGATTGAGTTCTTTCTTTGTTGCCAAAATGTTAACTATTGATCGCCATAGAAAGTGCCTAATCTGTGGCAGGATATTCAGTTTCCAAATTTTGCTGTGTAACCGCGTCTGCTGGTGATCATGAATATTATCCGGAGCAGGTGTATGTAGATGCCTTGCGACCCAATAACCTGATCAGACAGTATAGTTTCCATGTGAAGTATATGACCACACGACCAAATCATTTGTCTTTACCCTAGGGATTTTTATTTGAGTTATCAGTGCTGCATCATCCGAGCTTATCAACTCATTTATTCGGTCAGCATTCCATGAATTTGGTTCAGCTATTAACATCGAGACTGTTGTATCTGGCTGAAAGTTCAAAAGTTTTGGCTTTGGAGCTCGGGGGGGGGGATGTGTTGAGAGCCATTTATCATGCCATAGGTGTACACAAAATTACAACCAGAGTTGATGATATCTCTTCCAAACAATAATGATCTCCATCCATAAGATGGTTTTTTTGCCTAGATGCGCATTGATGTTACTAGTTCGAAAATATCGACCTTTAAGTAACCGTGCCAATAAACTGTTTGGTTGCTGTTGTATCCTCCAAACTTGTTTGGAAAGTAATGCTTTATTAACTAGCTCAATGTCATGGAAACCTAATCCCCCTTCACATTTAGCAACTGATAGTTTATCCCAACTAAGCCAATGCAGAGAGCGATTTGAACTAGCTCTGCTAGGTTTTGACCACCAAAACCGAGCAATAAGCTTAACAATGTCTTATATAATTCCTTTTGGTAATTTGGAACAACCCATTGTATAGATCGGCATAGCAAATGCTATAGATTTAAGAAATATTTCCCGGCCACTTAAAGTTAGAAACTTTTTGGACCATCCTGCTGTTCGTTGTTGTATCTTGTCCACAATATCTTGAAAAAGTTCGATTTTTGTCGTTCCAATCATTTCAGGCAGACACAGAGATTTCCCGGTACCTCCATCGTTACGGATTCGAAGAAGATTACGAATTCGAGTTTTCTGTGTGGAAGGGATACGAGAGCCAAAGGTAATTGCCGACTTTGAGTAGTTAATAAGTTGTCCAGATGCCCGTCCATACTTTGTGAAGATATCTTGTATCACTTTTGCCGAGTGTATATTGGCATTACAGAAGAATAGAGAGTCATCAGCAAAAATAGATGGCTGACCGACGAACTATGGTTACTAATGGTGATACCACGAAGTTGCCTCTGTTGTATGGCTTTTTTTATCATAAAGCTTAAGACTTCAGTACATAAAATGTAGAGGTAAGGTGACTCTTCTCCTTCATTAGTAATGCGAAAACACTCGGAAAAAGCTCAAAAATCTCTCAACAACCCCAAAACCTCTATCAAATGACGAATCCAAACTCAAGGTAAGTACATTGCTTGATTTCTAGTGTATTTTGAAGTTTTTAACCGATTTAAACGGTTAGTTTTGGAGATTTTAGGGTTTTAGGGATTTAGGGAAATTGGATGGATTGTGCTAGATTTTAGGGATATAAGTATGGAGTGTTCTAGATTTTAAGTGGTTTTAGAAAGTTTTGGAGATTTAGGAATTTTTAGTGATTTTAGGAATTATTAGAGATTTTTAGAGATTTTGGGAATTTTTGGTAATTTTAGAAAATTTTGGTGTTTTTAGGAATTTTAAGATTTTTTTGAAATTTTTAGAGATTTTGTGAAATTTTTAATGATTTTTTGAATTTTTTAGAGATGTTATATAATTTTTTTTTAGATTTTAGGATTTTTAGTGATTTTATGAAAATTTTGGAGATGTTAGATAATTTTAAAAAGATTTTAGGCATTTTTGTGATTTTATGAAATTTTTATAGATTTTAGAATAAATTTTAGATATAATTTACATACATATAAAATTTATAAAATTTACATATAAAATTTATAAAATTTAAATATAAATGTTAATCTAATAACAATTTTTAATGACCGTAATTTCTGGTCGTTTGAGATATCATGAGGACGAGAGGATGTTCTCGGATACGTCTTCCGGAGTCCCGTCCACATCCATTGAGCATATGGATTATATTACCCCCCCCCCCCCCCCCCCCCCCCCT
>OVBE01003154.1:0-27848 GCA_900406425.1 Iberis pinnata
TATATATATATATATATATATGTCTCACATGGGTTCCATATGTTTGAAACGTCTTCGAGAGGGAACAATAATTAAAGTGAAAATGTAATTAATGTTTGTGTTTATTTGTAATTAATGGTGGTGATTGGTAAGTGATGTGGATTTATATTTTTTGTTGTAGAAAGTTGACTGTATGAATTATTGTTGTAACTTTTATTTTTTTTGCAGTAGAATTTTGGCTTTAGAAATATTGGCTGTAGGTTTTGAAAATAAAATTATGATTGGCAAATATCAGTGTTGTAGGATTTTTTTGCTCCGCAAAGCCAAAAAAATATTCAAAACTTAAATACTAGTGCTCTTGATTTTTTGCTCTGCAGAGCCAAAAAATAAACAAATAAAATATATTGCTTTAGAAATCAAAAATCTCCACTGAGGTTGATTGGTGAAAACTTAATGCTTTAGAAATCAATGTGGCTATGCGGAGATTTTAAAGCACTTACCAATCACTACCAATGTTTGTGTTATTCATAAACTAGGGATACTTTAGGTTTAACTTAGATGTTCCACTCTCCAATAATTAAAAAAAAAATGGGTTAACGGCGTCAATAAAACCAATTCTTGAGTCAAGTAAAGTTTTTCATTTAATTAAATTATATGGTCGGCTTTGAAAATACAGGGGCTTAAAACAAAATAAAAAATGGAGATCGATATTTTATATAATAAAAATTTGTAAAGAAAATTTTAAACATAGAAAAGGTTAAAAGTTAGTAAAAATAAGTCTTAAAACAAGAGACGAGGAACAAAAAAAGGTGTGGTGGTATTGTTAGCCAATTTGTTGGATTTTCTTTTATTTGTTTTTTTTCAGCTATTACTTGCTTTTACGTGTTTTATTTTTTTATTTTACATATATAATTTTAAATTTGGGGCTAGTAGAATTTGGAGATCAAAGACCAATATCTCATTTGGTTTGATGTAAGACCGGCCCTGCTTAAAAGCGACTATATATGATTTGTAATCTTCTTTTGATGAGTAAAATTTTGTTCCAAAAGTTTAATAAAAGCACGTGATGGTGTATATGGCATGCATGATCCGGATTTTACGTACGCATCTTTACTTTGTACGCTTTCCACTGCACACAGCAGGGCAATGACTTCAAGATGAAACTTTGTTTTGTTTTTGTTCCCGGTAACTTAAAAAGATCTAATTAGTTAAATTTCGTAAAAATTTAATATTTGTTATTTGCTTTATTTTTGACGGATATTGATGTGATCCTAGCCCGTGATTGATGTTTTTGGCGTGATGGGCTATTGGTTTTGTGGTGATATGATTAGAGGTTGCGGAAGATAAGAGTTATGATCCACAACAGGAATTCAGTGGATGATAAATAATGGATGAGATCTGGTGGATGGAATCTGGTGGATGAGATTCGGTGTATGAGAGCTGGTGAATGGAATATGGTGGATATGATTCGTATATGAGATCTGGTGAATGGAATCTGGTGGATGGATGAAACATAAATGATGATGATATAATCAAGTGATCTATGGAAGGATCAAATGAAGAGATATAGGCTAAACTCTAATTGTTTAGAACAAATTCAATCAATCATAAGATGATAAATAAAACTTTAATCACTCAATCTTTTTCATTTAACATTTATTTTTCAACTCTCTCTCTCTCTTGAGGCAAAAGCTCTCTTGACTCTCTTCCCGTTTCGTCGGAGACATGTGTTGAGCTTCCATTTTAGGCGAGCCACCACCGATCCAGTCAAGTCACATCCTCTCGCACCGCGGTCTCTGAACTCACCGGCGAAGTGCAAAGCTGGTGAGTTCGCCTAACGTCGCCAATATGTCTTTGCGGCATCAGATTTTCTTCACTCTTCTCAACCTAGTTCACTGGAGCTCTAGATCTAGACGATAATAGCAGTCTGTCCCCAGATCTGGTGAGGCAGAGCGTGCATGGACTCGGTGCATGCGGTAGCGAAAGGATCTCAACACGAAGCTCCGGGACTTCACGATGTAGGGTAGCAAGGCAGTTTCTTGTCATGGTGGTGCGGGGGCACTAACGCGTCGAGAAGCTACTAAACCAAACCAGAAATCATAAGGTCCGCCCATGTTCTTCGCCAGAAGCCTAACTTTCCAGCTACTTCACCGTCGTGGCCTTTAAAAGTGGACCAATATCTTTCTTCTTGCCAAAATTGGAGCTCTTAGTGGGTGTCGGTGTCAGCAGTGCTTGCACCTCCGGCAAATCGGCAGCTTTGGAAAAATCTATAGGGTTCTTCTTTAGGTTTAGGGTTTCCGCTTGTATTGGGCCTAGGCTAGGGCCTGATGAGGAAAGCTCAACCGAATTGTGGTTGTTTAGAGCTTGAGACATTTTTGATTTTGTAATGGGCTTCTGATGTATGGTTAAGCAAAATTTAGTGTTACTAATAATAAACTATTTATCAAAAAAAACATATAGAGTTAAACATTTAACAACTTTAACAAACAAAACATATAACAAGTTTTATTCGCAACATCAAGAACTTTATTTAGGAAGAAAACGTGTTTTGCACATGGCTCGTAGTGGCTTCTCTTTTGGCATTGTGTTTCCACTACCTTCACACATGTCAATTTCTTCGAGACAACCTCTCTTCCACTCAAAACATTGAATCAACGACCCAAGAGTCAAGTTTAATATCCGATGAGCAAAGCCATATCCAGGACATGCTCGTCGTCCTAGCCCAAATGTCATCAACTTTTGAGATATCCCTTCCTTATCAAATCTTTCTGGCTTGAACTGGTCTACTTCTTCCCATAACTCTGGATCTCTGTGGATAGCCCACACATTTATCAATAACATCATTCCATGTGGCATATCATAGCCTCCCACTTTACATTCTTCTGATGACAAGTGGGGGACCAGCAACGGAGCTGCTGGATACAATCGAAATGTTTCAAATATAACATTTCGAAGATAAAGGAGATTCACAATATCTGATTCATCAACTAACCGGTCCAAATCGATTTTATCATCAATTTCGGTTCTTGCTTTCATTAGTATCTCTGGATGGTTCAACAAATTAGACAATGCCCATTCTAACGTTATGGATATCGTCTCAGCCCCTCCAACTATCATATCCTGCATATTGTATAGTGATGTTACATATTAATCTATCTATAAATGATGATCAAAGTTGGTCTTAAGATTTTAAAGGCCACAAGATAAAATAAAAAAACATGGGCCGGTTCTTAAAATAAAAAATTGAAAATGGGTCAGTTCTTAAAGTAAAATTTTGAGAATATAAAATGGGCCGCAAGCTCGTGCTTGCTCTACTTGGCCTCAGAACCGGCCCTGATGATGTTGGAGAAAATTAGTGGTTGATGCTTACAACTATGATCCCTTTGATGATGATATCCGTATATTGTTCAGGTTGCGTTTCTTGGCGAGAAAGTAAGTGACTAATCACAGTTTCATTTTGCTCTTTTTTGCACGTTCCTCATCGACTAGTTTCTGCAAGAATGCGTCGGAACGATGACCCAAATCTTGGAGTTGTTCTTCGGAATCGCTAAGTGAAAGAAAATCAGCCATGTTAATAGCACTTGCGGCGGCTACTGACTCAGAGATCAATTTTCTATCGGCTTTGGCTTCTTCCTCGTCTTCTACATCGTCACCGTAGTATCGCTTCCCAGCTATGATCCTCATGATGTTGTTCAATACCAAATTTGTAAACAATGACTTCAACTCCACCTCCACGAATTCCTTATAATATATAGTAACTTATATATCAATAAAAAAATATGATGACATGTTGATCGGATTGAATATTAATTTGGTTACCATAATGGCCGGTTCTTGGCAAAGCCCAATAAAACATTTGTTTTTGGTTCTCAGTTTTTTATTTTATTTTATATACGTTTAAAATTATATAGCCCACCCGATTTTTTAAAAAATATATATATATATATATATATATATATATATATTGGCCCCAAATAACTCAAACTCCTCATAATTTCAGGACCAGCTCAGACCATAAGTTTTATTCATATTATAATATCGTAAATATTTAGTCAATTGCTTATTATGTTTCATTTTAAATGAAGTTTTGGAGATTTTTTTGTCTTCTATTAAGTGATGTTTTCACATTTCTATTTCTATATAAAATTTCAAAGTTTTAAACCATTAATATTATGCAGAATGATTTAGTTAAGATGTTTCTATGAAAAAGAGATAAATTAAATGATGTTTTTGTATTTTATTAATTAACGTGCAAAAATCTTTAAAATGCCACTACTACACAAGTTGTTTAATCCTTTGGTGATATATCAAGAGTTGGTTTTGAAGCCAACCAAAAGCTAGCACGAATTTGCTTTTATTTTCTATAAAAATTTTAGTTAAGAATGTAACTATTTTTTTAGAAAATTATGTGAAATAGATTTGATTTTTTTTATAGATTGCGGTTTTTAAAACGTACGTGTAAAGAATCTCGGGAGAGACGTAATATAAGCCGTCGGATCTCGTCTTTACCGATATACAGAAACGTAGAGGTCCTTAAAGACGAAAATATCTCAGTGGCGGTAATTCGGTGAAGGTTCCGCCAATGATCGCCATAAGATGCTCCTGACATAGTCGTAGAGTTATAACCTAAATGCTTGTGTATACTCAACACAGGCCGGTTAGCCAAAACGACGTCGTTTTTGGTGATACATTCTAGGGCGATTGTACGTGACGATACTACGTACGCGTGACGGTATCCGAGAAGGAGATGGAAGACTGAAGGATTTCCGAGGGATTGAGACAAGTAAGACAATTTGCGATGGAATGGTCGTTCTACGAGGTGAAGGTGGCCAAGTAACGGCTTTGAGTCTGCCGGAGACGGTGGAAATTTTAGCTTTTGTTTTGATCTTGTGTAAAAGAATATGATAGAGATCAAAAGAACAAATATTAAGGAAAAGAACATTTGGATATAGTCCATTTTGTATGTGTTTGTTAATTACATATGAATGAATGTGTTTATTTCCTTGATAGCATCTCATATATACATAAATGTCACATGGGTTCCAGTTGTTTGAAACGTCTTCGCGAGGGAATATTAATTATACTCCATCAATCCCATTTTTGTTCCACCATTTCGGCCACAACAAGCCGGTCTAATAGCCAATTCTTGCATAATAACAGGCAATTTCTACATTATCATAGACACGGAGATTCGATCCCGGGTGGAGTGGTGCTACTGCCTCAGGTGAACTTATGAATGTCACTAGACCAAGGCCACTTCTCCTCCCTCTATCCCATTTTATAAGATGTTTTAAGAAAAAGTTTTTGTTCCATCTTATTAGATTTATTCAGTTTTCTATGTACGATTTACATTTATCAAGTCAACATAACCCTTCAAATTCTGCATAAATATTTTTATATTGGTTGAATTGTTTTAATTTATTTATTAAAAAGTGAAATTTGATATATAATTTAAGTTTTTTAATCTACGTGATTTTAACCAAAATATCTTATATTATGGGACAGATGGAGTATATGATTAGAGCATCTCCATTGGCTTAAAATCATTTTTCTAATTAATTGAATTAATTTTATGCTTAAGAAACCTTATTCTCTCCATTGTTCTAGAACCAAAAGTAACTCCACTTTAAAATAAACAAAAATAATTAAAAGAAAATTAAAGGGAAAATCACTTACACATGATTCATTTTTTATTAAGAACCAACTCTTAATAATTACTCATTTTTATTTATTTTTAGTAAAAAACTCACATAAAAATCTCATTAGAACTTCTAATGGCACATGGTCTACTTAAAAAGTGATTATACATGATTTTCAATGCAAGTCTAGATGTAAATAGCACCTAAAACATATTTAAAATTTGATTCCCTCAAATAAAATTATTTATTATTTTAAATATACTATAAAAATTAATATGTTTTCAAAAAATGAAAATAAAAGCATCAATACATAATTCATGAAAAATGTACTCAATCACAGTACTAAAGCGTTTTTTATATATAAATTTGGTGTCCCAACATTTATATAGACTCTTGCGATTAAAACTCTTGCTTTATGGGCTTTAGTCTAGGACCGGACATGATGATTTGTAATCTTCTTTTGATGAGTAAAATTTTGTTGTTCAAAAGATTAATAAAAGCAGGTGATGGTGTGGTGTATATGAAACTTTGTTTTTGTTTTTGTTCTAGTTAGTGGTGGATGAATCTGATGATAACGTAAAAGCTTCAATCTTCATAAATAACATGCATGTGAATCTTAATTTATTTGAACTCATATTGTTGATACAATTACTATATTAGTGACAATTGATGGTTGTAGCAATTGAAGCTACAAATTATCATCACTAAATTATTATACTGTCCGGGGAATTTGCAAAGTTATCATATTATGAAAGTTTACATTATACGATATTGTTAGTATTACATAACACAATATATTATATTCTATAGTATTTGAAAGAATTCACTACAAGAAAACACGAGCATTTTGACGGGTATATCCGTCAGAAATCCGTTAACACCTGTCACTAAATCCGTCAGTAATAACCCGTCATCTTTTCCGTCATAAATTTCTGACAGATTTAGTGACGGGTTATTACTGACGGATTTAGTGACATATTTTTAAAAAACAATTTTTAATTAATTTTTAATTTGAAATATTTTTTTAAATATAAATAAATTTTAAATTATAAATAAAATTTTAAAATGTAAATAAAATTAAAATCTAAAATATTGATACAACCTCTTCAACCTATCTATTAGTGGCAAATACTACATCCTCTTGTATGGTACTGAAACTCTACTGTTTGTATCTTTATAGCTTGGTTTTCGACAGTATCGAGAGTCAGGGTATCATCACGTCTCCAATAAATCATACAGTTGTCGATGCACACGTCTATAACCTGGTAAGGCAATCCAAGCCCCGACACAAGTTTTTGTATCTCATAATATGATCCTGGAGCATTGTTATCCTCTGGCAAGATATCCCTCACCATCTTCGCTATTGCGTCAACTGCATCCTCAGGCAAGTTATAATCTGTCTTTATACCCATCAACCTACTAGCAGATGATAAAGGCGAACGACCATCTCTACATCCACTATATAATGGCCGATTCGCTGCGTCTAACATATCAAAAAACTTAAGTGCTTCAAAGTTTGGTTCTTCATAAGAAACCTGAGCCGTCTCTATGTTTTTTCTATAAACATCATTAACCATTTGAACCGTAGCTGCCCCAAAATCTAATTCCGTTCTAGGTTCTTCTATCCTATCTGTCACTGAAATGCTATCGCTACTACTAGCAACAATATCAGGTCGTTCTCCATGTAAGTACCAAACCTTATAACTCGGCAAAAAACCATTCATATACAAGTGATTTCATACTATATCTATCCTAACATGATGATTATTCCGACATAAAGAACATGAAAATGTTAACTTACGAATGTTGCCCCGAGGTTTTCGACACGCTAATTCCATGAATTCCATCACACCATTCGCATATTCCTCATTCAAAAGATTTGTCTCTGGATTCATCCTCTCACCATCCATCCATGATCGAAAATAAGGAGGAGTAGAAATTTTATAACTATGTTTCTGAACTTGTGTGTGAAATAATGAGAGGATGTCTTCTGGTTATATAGAAATTTTTCTTACAAATTTCTGACGGCTAAATCCGTCAAAAATATCAAATATATCTGCTGGTAACGGCTGACAACAGATAGTTTACATCTGGAAAATTTACTGACGGTATTTGTGACGGATTTTTGACGGACTCGTCAGTAATATTCCGTCAGAAATCCCGTCAGTATTTCTGACGGAAAACGACGCGTCAGAAAATTATTGACGGTCACATATTCTGTCACTTTTTCCATCACTATTTTTGACGGGTTTTTTCCCGTAAGAAATTTTCGTCACAAATACCCTTATTTTTTGTAGTGAACTAAGTGGTTGTAGTTATCACACTTGAGGAAGAGTCGCTTTGTTGGTCTAAATCAAAGATCGATTCCTTTTGCATCAAGAAAAATGCAAATTTCTTACGGGAAAAACCGTCGAATATTGGTCGTTTTCGAAAAATTTCTGAGGACATAAAATTCGTCAGATACATATCGTTGGAAAGTAATAATCGGTCAGAATGTCGTCGGAAATAAACTGGCATCGGAATGCTTCCTTACTCAATTGATAAATCATTTGCCGCATTAGGCCTATTAAAAAACTCGACGAATGAACTATTCGACGATAACATTAATCCTAATAAAACACATCCGGTATGATATTCTTTTCGATCTTTTGATACTTTAATTTTTTTAGAAAAAATTCATTCAAGGCAAAGAAAATAATTAAAACTTTCAGCACTCAACTTTTTAAGTTTACCTTAACAATATAACATTAGAGATAAACTTAAAAAGAGTTTTATTCGAAACGTTAAGAACTTTACTTAGGAAGAAAACGTGTTTTGCACATGGCTCGTAATGGCTTCTCTTTAGGCATCGTGGTTCCACTGCTTTCATACATCTCAATTTCTTCCACACCAACTCTCTTCCACTCAAAACACTGGATCAACGACCCAAGAGTCAAGCTTACCATCCGATGAGCAAGCCCAGCTCCAGGACATGCTCGTCGTCCTAGCCCAAATGTCATCAGCTTTTGATCTTCTCCTTCTTTATCAAACCTCTCTGGCTTGAACTGCTCTGCCTCTTCCCATAACTCTGGATCTCTTTGCATAGCCCACATATTCACCAATAATATCGTTCCACGTTGCATATCGTATCCTCCCACTTTACAATCTTCTGATGCCAAGTGAGGAAGTAGCAATGGAACTGGTGGATATAATCGAAATGTTTCTAATATAACATTTCGTAGGTAAGGGAGGTTCGCAATATCCGGTTCATCAACTAACCGGTCCAAACCGATTTTATTATCAATTTCATTTCTTACTTTCACTAGCATCTCTGGATGGTTCAACAAATTAGACATTGCCCATTCTAATGTTATGGATATCGTCTCAGTCCCTGCAACTATTGAATCCTGCATATTATATAAAGTGCCAGCTCCAAAAATTTAGGGACCCCCGGACAAAAATAAAATTTGAAACCTTATTTAGTTTATTAAAAAACTAATATGCAAGATCCAATAGATTATTAAAAAACTAATAGATAAATTAATCAAATGTTAATGTATTAGATTTTTACAGTAAATTTTGTTACAAATACAAATACAAATAACTACTTATTATTGTTACTTTTAACTTACTATTTAAAAAAAAATTGTAAAAATGGACCTTACTATTTAACTTACTATTTATACATATCTATCTATATAGTAGAGAAGATTATCAAAAATACCACAAAAAACTAGATATATTCAAAAACTACCATACAGTCTTAATTTGTTCTAATAGATACCACAATTGTTTCAAAATTACCACAAAGTTGTTTTTTTTCCAAAAATACTACAAATTTAAAATAGTTTTAAAACTTCAAAGTTAAACCAAACTCTACCCCTCTTCAAAACCAAACTCTACTCTCTTCAAAACTAATGTCTAGACTTTATTTAGTGAACCCAAACGCTTTAAATTCACTTTTTATGTTTGCGGTATTTTTTTTTATAAAAAAAACAATTTAATGGTATTTTTGGAAATTTTGAAAGTTTGTGGTATTTATGGAATTTGAAAATCTTATAGTGGTATTTCAAAAATTCTTCTATAATATATATATATGTGTGTATTGGATGCATGCTTACCAGGAGGATTCCTTTGATGATGACATTAGTATATTGATCAGGTTGTGTCTCTTGGAGAGAAAGTAAATGATTAATCATAGTTTCACTTTTCTCATTTTCCGCACGTTTCTCATCAACAAGTTTCTGCAAGAATGCATCGAAACGATGAGCCAAATCTTTGATTTGTTCTTCAGATTCTCTGAACCAATTCCTAAGTGGAAGATAATCAGCTACGTTTATTCCACCATCGCCTGCTACAGCCTCAAAGATCAATTCTCTGACGGCTTTGGCTTCGTCTTCATTCTCTACATCATCACCATAGTATCGCTTTCCAGCTATGATCCTCAGTATGTTGTTAAATGCCAAATTTGTAAAGAGTGACTTCAACTCCACCTCCACATATTCCTTATTAAAATTTAACTTATATATCAGTAAAGTTGATGACATATACATGTTGATCGGATTACATATTAATTTGGTTACCATAAGAAATGTTGTAGTTGAAAGAAAGTTTTGGGGCTGAAAATCTATTTCCCCCTTCATAGCTAGTATCATACAGCATCAGATGCACTCAAACTTAAGACTTAGTGCTAAATAACTATAATTTAAAAGTTAAATATCTTATTACTCTCATTTCAAATCTTCGAAACTTATAAACCCCTAAAACCTAAGTTCGAAACTAGAATCTACCTACGTATTGGTTTCGAAATCAGAATCCAAGATATAACATGTCAGTACTTAGGTGGATTCTGGTTTCGAACTTTGGTTTTAGGAGTTTATAAGTTTCGAAGATTTGAAATGGAGGTAATCAGATATTTAACTTTTACATTAGGGTTATTTAGTACTAAACCTTCAATTTAGGTGCATCTGGTGCTATATAATACTACTGAGAAGGAAATAGAACGCCAGCCCAAAGATTTATGGTATATATATTTTCTCAGGCCTGTCTTGATGGGAAGCTGGAGAAGCAAGGGTTTTAAGCGCATAATTTATATAGATTTTAGAGTCATCAAAAATCAGTTATCATATGTAGCACAGTTGGTTAGCATGCCTCTATGAGGATTTATGTATAGCATAGTTGGTTAGCGTGCCTCTATGAGCATTGTTTGGGACGGATTCGATCCCCACTTAATAAACTTATATAGTTAAAAGGCATCATTTTTGTCTTTGGCTTTAAACATCAAATATTTTAGGATCGGCACTAAATTCAACGTATCAAATATTATTAAACTTGTAATATAAGCCGTCGGACCTCATATATGAACAAAATTTTCTTGTCTATATATAGTGAGTTTAAAAAAGACTTACATGTAATGAGTCTCGAGAGAGACGTAATATAAGCCGTCGGATCTCATCTTTACGGATATACAGAAACGTAGAGAGCCTAAAAGATGAAAATATCTCAGTGGCGGTGATTCGACGGAGGTTCCTCCAGTGATCACCGTACGATGATCCAATCATATTCGTAGAGTTATACCCTAAATGCTTGTTTATTCTTAACACAGGCCGGTTAGCCAAAACGACGTCGTTTTTGGTGAAACATTCTTCAGCGACAGCACGTGATGAGACTACATACACGTGACGGTGGCCGAGAAGGAGATAAAAGACCGTAGGATTCCCGAGGGATTGCGACAAGTGAAGCAATTTGCGATGGAACGGTCGTTTTAGAAGGCGGAGGTGGCCAAACACAGGGTTTGAGTCTGCCGGAGACGGCGGAAATTTTAGCTTTTTCTTTGATCTTGTGTATAAAAATGTGATTGAGGAAAGAAGAAATAATATTGAGAAAAGTAACATTTGGAGATAGTCCATTTTTGTTTGTTTGTTTCGCCGATAGTATCTCATAAGTCATAAGTGATATATACATATATGTGAATGGTGGTTTGAGAGATGTCACATGGTTTCCATATGTTTGAAACGTCTTTGTAAAGGAACATTAATTGTATGATTGCTTAAAAACGAGTATATATGATTTCATATGATTTAATGTTAAGGATTTTGAACGTGGCTTAATAAAATACAAAAATATTATTTAATTTATCTATCTTCTATAAATAAATTGAAAAACATCATTAATTATAGTTAAATTTGACCAATTAAATAGCATTCAATTAAATATAGATGGCTTTTAGCTTAAAATTTTTATAGAAATGTGAAAACTTCACTTAATATGAAAAAAAATAAAATTACTAAAACTTCATTTAAAATGAAACGGAGGGAGTAATATGTTTCATATTAAAGTTTGTTGTTCCAAACTTAGCCTATTAGATATTTAGTCCTTCTATAGATGACGTTCAAAGTTCGGGTAAATATCTAAAAACGCCTCCATCTATAGATTTTTAAAAGATTCTTAATAATAAAATATTAATAAATACTGTAAAAGTTGGAGAGCATAATTAAAATCGGTTCTCGAATTAGAGGTTTGAAAAACGGTTCTTAAAGAGTTGTTGACATATATATCATTTTTATTGCTTTAAATATATTTTTTATTATTCACTAGAAGAAAAGAAGGGAGTTATTGACGGAAATTTCTGACGGTTAATTTCTGACGGAATAAGTGACGGTGTTAACGTCCGTCAGAAATTTCTGACGGTATTTCTGACGGAATTTACTTACGGGTAAATCCCGTCAAAAACCCGTCAAAAATTTTGTCTGATTTAAACTATTCGTTAATAGCTGTTGCCAACGGATATATTTGATATTTCTGACGGGTTTACCCGTCATAAACCCGTCAGAAAATTTTCTATATAACCACAACCCCTCCTATCATTATTTCACACACAAATTCACAAACATTTAAAGTTATAAAATGGCTACTCCTCTTTATTTTAAAAATAATAACATTTATATTTTAATTTTTTTATATATATAAAAATAATAATAATAAATTAAAATATAAATGTTATTATTTTATTGGGTAGATTATAAGTTTTCTCTGATTAATTAACCTACCTAATTGCACTTAAAGTAAAATCTAGTCTTTATAGTTCTAGTTGTAGTTCTGACCGAATCATCATAGAATAATAGAAATTTTACGTATTTATCTTTAATTTACACGATTTTAATTGCACACAGCAGGGCAATGACTTCAAGATGAATGTTATGTTTTTTTCCCTGGTAATTAAAAAAGATGTAATAAGTCAAATGATTCTGTGCATCTTTATTTTAAACTCAAATTGTGAAACAAAGACAATATTATTGACAATTTTTTATACTAGTACTAATTGTGTGAATCTAAATCAAACTGAACACTAATACTATCAAAGTACAGTAAGAAAACCATTTTCTTTTATAACCATAAAATTCAAATCCTAAACTTCTACGTTTTTCTCCAATTCTATTTGGTATAATCTTTATAGTCAAATCAATATAAGCGTCAGGGAGATAAAAACATCAAAAAAGCGGTATCTTCTCTCTCTCTACTCTCTCTTTCTCCCGAAGAGGCGCCTCTTCGCCGGAGTTTCAGAGCCGGCGGTGAGAGCTCAAGATTACTGCTTTCTCTCTCTTCTGATCACAACCGCGTGCACCGCGCTTTGGTTCCGTCCTGCCTCCACCCTTCCTTCAACACTTCCGGCGAGGCCTTCTCTCTTGGTGGATCAACGGATCTTCGTCCATGGGGACTCCGGCTGGTCGAGATGAGTTACCTAGTCCCGGATCTGCGCTCTGCCTTTCTTCGGTAGTCTCTTCGGTCTCAGAGGCACCAGATCTACGCCTCGATGGGATCTCTGCCGCGCCTCTGAGATAAGTCCGCATTCGCCTCCTCCTCTGCAAATCGGCTACTGTGAAGGGAAGATCCCATCTCCCTCTTTTCGTCGCATGGAGATCCTCTTCACCGGCCGCTTTCTGGTTAGGCGCGACTCGGCGGTTTTTGGTGGCCAGTGGTCGCCGGCCGGTGAAGCTCCTACTCCCGGTGGTTCCTGGTGCAGTGGTAAGTTGATCGTTGCTTCTATGATTTTGTCCGGCGGGGTCCCGATTGCATCTCCATTTAAGTGAGTCTTCTTCAACACTGCTTCCATGCCTCCTGGTCCCTTTGTGGTTGTGAAGTCGCCGGAGAGTTAAGTCAGCGAAAACCGGCCTGGGTAACCGCCTAGTAGCTGCTCTTTCTCTGCCGGTAGTAGCTCCTCCTCGGAAGCGGCAACGGTGCTGCTCAAACAATGTCGGCGGCGAAGTCTTTCTGAAGGTTGAATCCCAAATTCTAGGGTTTTCTTTTTCGTTTGGGCTATTGTATTTGGGGCTTGGGTTGTATTGGGAGTCAGGCATTTTTCTCTTCTGAAAAACCTGTTTTCAAGTCTTTTTAAAACTTTTTTGGGCCAAAAAATCTTGTAAAGCTAAGTAATTAACTCTAAAATGTGGGCTGTTAAAAGTCTTCATCTTTCATTTTAATTAATGAAAAATTTACATTTTATCTATAAAAAAATATAAGTGTCGGGAAAATATAGTCGTATTTTTAAAATTATATTATACACAATAGTTTTTTAAAAATTTAATACAATATATATTTACATACAATTATTTCATTTTAGCGAGACTAGCACGTGCCTTGCACATAGCCATCAATGGAGTAGCTTTAGGCATGGTGACCCCTTGGCCCTCAATCATGTGTACAAGTTCATAACCAACTCTTTTCCACTCAAAACATTGAACCAAACATCCAAGAGCCAAAGTCACTACTCTTCTCCCGAGCTCGGCTCCAGGACAAGCTCGTCGTCCTATCCCAAATGGCAATAACTTTTGAGCTTCTCCTTCGTTCTCGAATCTCTCTGGCATGAATTGTTCAGGCTCTTCCCATATTTTGGGATCTCTATGCATAGCCCATGCGTTTGTTAATAACATCGTTCCACGTGGCATATCATATCCGGCCACCTTACAATCATTTGATGAAAGGCGAGGAAGTAGTAAAGGAATCGCAGGATACAAACGTAGTGTTTCAGACACGATGTTTCGAAGATAATGGAGATTTATAATGTCTGATTCTTCAACTAAACGGTCTAAACCGATTTTATTATCGATTTCAGCTCTTGCTTTCTCAAGTATATCCGAATGGTTCAACAAATTTGACATTGCCCATTCTAAAGTCACTGCTGATGTATCTGTCCCCGCAACCACTAGTGCCTAGTATATATCAAATATATTCAATAACTAATTGAACTATTGATATAAGTTAGATAATTAATTACTTACAAGGATGATTCCTTTGATGTTAACATCAGTATAATAATCAGGTTGTGTTTTTTGAAGAGAAAGCAAATGATCGATCAAAGTTTGACCTTTTCCATTTTTTGTACGTTTCTCATCAACGAGTCCTTGCATGAATCTATCGAATCGACTGCCCAAAATTTTGGCTCGTTTCTCAAAATTAGTGGTCCAACGGACGATTGGAAGATAGTCAGCTAGATTTCCAGCTCCGGCCCCGGCCAAGGCCTCCGATAGAATTTCCCTTACAAGTTTGGCTTCATCATTTTCTTCTGTACCGCCACCGTAATATCGCTTTCCGGCAACCATCATGATTATATTGTTGAATGTCAAGTTGGCTATTAATGATTTCATCTCCACCTCAACAAATCTCTATAAGAAGATCATACCGATTAAGCCAAGTTGAGATTTTATATGGCTAATTAATGAATATACACTAATAACACTAACAAACAAATCTTCAGAACAGTACCTCAAATGTCAAAGGTGCATGCTTAAACAGATTTGAATTGGCAATGAATTTGAAGAATTCCAAAGCTAAAACAATAAGTGTTACAACATCTAAACTATAAACTTACATCTTGTACGTCTAAGTTTCTTTTTCTATGAACACGGGAGTCAACTCTTGTCGAAGTCACAACTCGAGTCAAAGGAAACTTTTTTCTATACTATGTAAAGAGCCTATAAAGCTGAGTCTGAAGGTGTTCTATCTTTTTTGTGACGTAAATTGATCAAGCTCATCATAACAACGTTTCAAAAGTCTAAATTTCATCATTGGATCGAGAAGTATCATATATACACTCAAAGTTAAGGTGTAATGCTAAATAACCCTAATTTAAAAGTTAAATATTTGATTACCCCATTTCAGATCTTTGAAACTTATAAACTCCTAAAATCAAAGTTCGAAACTAGACTCCACCTAAGTACTAGCATGTTATGTCTGGGATTCTGGTCTATTTTTTTAAGTTATGCAAATCTAAACATATTTTTCGTTTTAGATTGCGATCTTTAAATTTTCTACATACAAACAAGAGAATCAAAGGGATATTAGAAAAACCAAAGGTCTTACATGCATGGAATCTGTGGAGAGAAGTGTTATGAGCCGTCGGATCTCGTCTCTACGGATTGAGACAAAAGTGTTTATTATATGAGATGAGAATATCTCAAGGGCGGCGATACGGCGAAGATTCCTCCAATGGTCACCATAAGGTGCTGCAATCATATTAGTGGAGTTGAAGCCAAGGTGTTTACCCATAATCACTTCAGGACGGTTAGCTAAAACGACGTCGTTTTTGGTAAAACATTCTTCAACTATGGAATGTGAAGAAATGACATAAACAAGGCGGTTTCCGAGGCGGAGATGGAAGATTGGAGCATTTCCGAGAGATTGAGAGAAAGAGAGTAATGTTCTGTGGAGTGGTAGCTTTAGTAAGTGAAGGTGGCCAATTATCGGTAAAGAGTAAGTAGGAGAAGGAGGAAGGTTAAGTTTCCGGTTTGATATTGTGAAAAAGAGTTTGATAGAGATAAAGAAAAAAAGAAATGTCACAAGTAATATTTGAGTGAAGTTCATTTTCTTGTGTTTAGATTTTGTCTTTCTTCTCTTTTTATAGTTCCATTTGGGATATATATATAGGTGTGATGAGTTTTTCATCAATACAAAGTTCAATTATATACAGAGTCGGTCCTGAGATTTAAAAAATTTATAAAGGCCGCAATTTATAATGGAAAATAAGCCAAAATTATACGAATTTTTAAAAATGGACCGTTTTCTTAACTAAAATTTTTAAATTGAAAAAGGGCTGCAAGCGTATGCTTGATCTGCTTGGATTCAGGACCGGCTCTGATTATATATACTTGACATGTTTAAATATGATTTAAGTTTTTTTTCACAAATATGAGTAAGTTTATATGATGTTTTAGAGTAAAATTTTTGTTTTTTAATAAACGATTTTCTTATATTTCAATGTAGTTTTAGTTGTCAATTGTAAACGTCAAATAATACATTTAATTGAAAATTTTTGAATATACTAAAATACTATTAGTTAAAATTCATAGGAAATTGTTTATTTAATAAAAATAATGCATTTATACTTAATAACTATTATATCCTCAAAATTCTAAGACAATTATTTAACATGTGTAAAAATCCTAAAATCCTAATTTATAGGAAATTGTTTATTTAAACACGTGTGAAAATTCTAAAACATCTAATATTAAAAAACCGAGGGAGTGATATTTTATATGTTTCAACATGATGAATTTGTATGACACTTATTCATATGGTTGAACATGGTTAATTTTTTATAAGTATGTTAATTATAATAACTTTGAAAATGATTGAAAATCGAAGAAATTAAATTACATTGTGTATCAAACATATTTGATGACTTCATTGTGATGTATTCATATTATTTATTTTTATATATACATGTGTGGGTGTGTGCTGAGTGTGAATGTCACATAACTAAGATATTATTATTTTAATTTATACCCTGAAGGATTGCTATGATCCTATTTCGATAATTAACGTTATTAATTATTTAATTATGACACTATCCGTTTTTAATCTTATCATTTGATTTGCCTTTTTCTTTCTCTCATGCGAAGAGGCACTCAATAATTAAGATAACTAGAAATTGCAAATTGGGTGGATTTATTAATATTTCATATTTTATTTTGAAATTATATATTTTTAGCAATTTTTTGTCAAAACATATTCTAAATTTTATAATCCAATATTTTCAAAAATATTAATCAAATTGGTAAAATGACCCTTTAAGTGTATACATGCAGTAGTAAAATAATCAAATGATTGTAAAAGATATACAGGAATTCCTTGAAACACCATAAAAAAAAAAATTTAAATTGCAAAACTACCACACTCTTAAAAGTTCCAAAAATATCACGCACTCTCAAATGTTCCAAAAAATAGCACAAACATAAAAGGTGAATTATAAGGGTTTGAAATTTATAATTTTGGGTTTGGGTTCACTAAATAGAGTTTAGAATTTAGTTTTGAAGAGGTATGTTTTGGTTTTGAGGTTTTAGGGTTTAAATTTGAAGTTTGAAAGCTATTTAAAATTTTGTGATATTTTTGGAACAAAAATATTTTTGTGATGGTATTTTTGGAACTTTTGGGAATGTGTGGTATTTTGATAATAAACCAAGTTTTTGGTGGTATTTTTGAGAATGCTTCTAAAAGCTAATGGTTTAAGAACAAATATTTTTCATGAGAATATACTGAGTTAAATATTAATTTCCTTAGAAAATATAAATATCTTGTAATCATATCTTTAAACAATTCAATTGTCAAAATAAAAATATTTTGAATTTTGAAAATGAATATTTTGCTTGCTAACTTACTTTTTGTAAAACATGAAATGTACTATATTATACAGTTTCTGTGTTTGTTGTCTGACTCTTTGTTTTAATTGTCTACCGACTTTTTCATATCGTATTACAGTTATTATGCATATACCATATATATATAATGTTTCCAAAATAATCTTTTTTAATATAAATCTTATTCATTAATTTAAGCTAAATATAGTCCAGAATTATAAAACGAGCCCAATACAAAATCAAACCCCAAATTCCCTAAACCCAATAATCCCAGAAAAGCTTTAGAGACCCAAGTCTCCTGCTACAAACCTGAACTCAAAAGCCCAACAAGAAATAGGAAAACTCTAGATCTAATCCAGCAACGAAACCTGCGGATCCCACCACTCGATGGCGGTGGCCGGCGCCGGAAACTGAGACGAAGATGCCACCTTCGCCCACGGTGAGCCTGATGAAGAAAGGAAGAAGGAAAAAATCAGATGAGATGCCACAGCCCGAGTTGCCGAGGCAGGAGTAGTTTTCCAGCGAGAAGGGAAGCGGTTTCCTCCACCGTCTGGTTACGAGAAATGACAATTCTCGGCAGTCCTGCTTCCCTCGATCTACCGAGAAACCGCAATACCTTTTTACCTTCCGGTGAAGTGAAACCTACTCGCGTTGAGGTTCCTGCACCCTCTTCGTGTGCTGACCTCCTTGCTTCGTCGCTGCAAGCAATCTGGTCGGAGAGCTTTGCCGAGGAGCTTCTTCCTGTCTTTCACAAAACCGTTGTGAGATTGCAAAGGAAGAGAGAGATTTGGGGTTTGAAATCCCGTCAGGAGATAATGTTATTTTGGAAGACTCGCCGGTGTTGGCACTCACTGGCGAGTCGACACGCATAGGACCGGAGGTTGTGGTTCGGACGGAGAAAGATATACTCGCCGCCTCTTCACACTTTCCACAAGTCCTTGAAGATTCAGATGATGATCTGAACAAAGGGAGAGTCGAGAGAAAGAAAGGAGGAGAGAGAGAATTCCATTTGAGATATAGGATATTTGAATATTTCCAAAATAATCTTGAATGACCTCTAAAATTTCATTTTTTTGTTGGGAATTTTATTCTAATGGTTAAAAAGATCAAATAAATTGAAGATGACACACTTAACTTTCTCAAATTCTAGAAAAAATCTCTACAAAAAGGAAGCTATAAATATCTTCTGCTCTCCATCAAGTGTTTTATCCTCCTAATATTTATTTGTCATTTTTGACCCAATATTTTTATTAGCACTTTATTATCTTTATGTTTGCAAACTAATTATAATCATGTACGTTGTAGCTAAAATCTATTTAATGTACAAGTTTTGCTTAAACACAATTTATGATCCACTATATGATTAAGTTTTGAGGGTTTTAGACCAAATCTTACCATTATTTGGCCTCTCAATTAATCCAATCTAATCCATACAAATAAACTATATTTTTGTATATGATCTCTCCTTTTTGATGAGTGAGGCAAAAAGAAGAGATTTGATGAAAAGAGCAAGTAAACGAGAAGGTCAGAAAGATCTGGAGGCTCAGGAAGTAAAGAATCGGAAATGGTGGCCATAAGAGGAGGTGACGACAGAGACAATGCAGTCAAAAACCCTAGAGAGAAACTATCACGCAAGACTTTTTACATTTTTGGAAGATGGTAAAACAATAAAGCAAGATTATTGGGGTACCCAAAATGGTACCCAAGTCCAAAATATTAATATAAAAAATTTTATGATACCCAAACTTTTGAGTTTATATCTTTATTAAGAGATACCCAAACCTCTTTGGGTACTCTAATCCTTAATAAATTAATAAACTAATTTAAAGAACCTTCATTTGTGTTCTACCAATAATCTTGCTCTTATCACATAGAAAAGCCGTTAGTAACCAAATCTATTAACTGATTAATCACCATAAAACAATTTATTACACACATATAAATGAACTATACGAAAGATATGTAACCTTCGTCTTAGTTGTCTTTTACAACATAGTTGGCTATACAATAATTACAAAAGTCCAAAACTCAAGTGGACTCGTCGAGAATCTTACAAACAAAGTCACGTGCTTTGCACATAGCAACCAACGGTCTAGCTTTAGGCATTGTAACTCCTCCACTTTCACTCATATCCACTTCTTCTTCTCCAATCCTTTCCCATTCAAAACATTGAATCAAACAACCAAGAGTCAAACTCACTAGCCGTTGAGCTAGCCCGGCTCCAGGACACGCTCTTCTTCCTAGTCCAAACGGCATTAGCTTTTGAGCCTCCCCTTCTTTCTCGAATCTCTCTGGCTTGAAACTCAACGGATCATCCCATGTATGAGGATCTCTGTGTATGGCCCACACGTTCACCATTAACATTGTGTCACGTGGCATATTGTAGCCTCCTACTTTACAGTCTTCCGACGCAACGTGAGGGACCATCAAGGGCCCGGCCGGGTACAAACGTAATGTTTCAGACACAATGTTCTGAAGGTAACGAAGATTTGTGATGTCTGATTCCTCCACAAATCTGTTTGACCCAATTTTACTGTCGATTTCGTCTCTCGCCTTTTTCATTATCTCTGGGTGATTCAACAAACTCGACAATGCCCATTCTAAAGTCAGAGCTGAAGTATCTGTCCCCGCAAGTATCAAAGACTGCACACATTGTACGCAAAAAAAAAGATTAAACAACTTTGTTGTGAATTTGTCTGCGAATTTAAGTTATAAAGTTCCTTATATAAGCCCCAAAACCCTTTTCTATTAAGAAAACCTAGAATAATTTCTTTTTCATAATATGGATCGTACAGTTAATACTATTTTATGTCATATTTTAACAAGATATTACAAGAAACGAACTAAAGACAATCGATTCATGAACTTTAAAAAATACTACTCTCGATTACTTACCAGCATAGTTGCTTTGATGACATGATCAGTGTAGTACTCGGGTTGTGATTCTTGTAGAGAAAGCAAGTGATCGATCATCGTATTCCCCTTATCTTTAGCTTCTCGTTTTTCATCGACCAATCCTTGAAAAAACTTATCAAGCTTACCGGAGAGCTTCTTAAGCTGATTCTCAAAATCAGAGACTAAACGCAGGACCGGTATGTAATCAACAGCGTTTCCTGCACTAAAACTAATCATAGACTCTGAGATAATCTGCCTGAAAAGTTTGGCCTCCGAGTCATCCTCTACACCGTCTCCATAGTAACATTTTCCGGCTACCATTCTTATGATGTTGTTGAATGTTAAATCAGATAACACTGATCTCATCTCCACCTTAGCATATTCCTGTCAAAATTTATTTTATATCCTATGTTAAAACTTAAACATTCACCAATAGACTAAAATATTACTCCCTCTGTTTCTTAATAGATGATTCTCTAGATTTTATTTTTATTTCATAATACTTGATTTTTTGTTTTTTAATTAATATTTTTCTCTTCTCAAAAATACTCAAACACACATTTTCACTCAAAACAATCATTGCAATAGTTAAAGAGAAAAATAAAAAAACACAATATTAATTTTTCTAAACATTGAAATTTTAAAAATAATGTTGAGATAAGTTAAAAAAAAAATCAATCATTATTTTTTAATATTTGTGAAAACTCTAAAAAATCATCTATTATAAAATAGAGAGAGTACTATTCAATTCAAATATACTACCAATTTTAATCATATTAATGCAATTAAAATCTCTGTTTAATTTATAAAGATCAATCATGAGTTGGTCTACTGATTACTAGATTCATCGAAATTCATGGTGGTAGAAGTTTGCTTGTAGGTAAGATCTATACTAGATAATACAATTATATAAAAATGGTAACTATATAAATACGGTTAAAACTAGAGTGTGTGAATACTTTTTTCAAAAATTTGACATATTTTGCGAAGAACACTTACATGTGAGGAGTTTCGTGAGAGACGAGTTATAAGCCGACAGATCTCGTCTCGTCGAATAGAGTAAAAGTTATTAAGCCGATGAGCAGAGAATATCTCGACGGCACCAATACGACGGATATTTCTCCAATGTTCACCATACGATGCTGAAACCATAGTTGAGTTGCCATAAGATATATACTTGGAAGCGACGGTGTTTGGTCGGTTAGCTAAAACGACGTCGTTTTTCGTAAAACATTCTTCAGCTATTAAACGTGAAGAAACAACGAATACGAGTCGGTTTCCTAAACGGAGGGAGAAGATTGAAGAACCGCCTAGAGATTTAAAGATAGAGTGAAAAGCTTGGTGTAACGGCGGTTTAAGGAGACGGAGGTGGCCAATGATTGGAAGCGCGAAAGGCGGAGACGGAGGAAGATTAAGCTTTCGTTTGTTTCTTCTTATGAAGAATGTGAAAGATAAGAAGATGAAGAGAAATGTGAAGATTAAAGTTTGAGTTTCCATATTTTTGATTTTCTTCTTATTCTTCTAATTTGAGATTTGTATATTCAATTTCAGAGTTAGAAGATATGGTTCAGAGTTTGAGAGATTTTTACACGTATGAAGAAAACGTACACGTGTCAAATTTTTTTTCTAGAATTGAGATTTGTGGTTCAGAGTTTGAAGATATGAAACAAAAAACGTAGTTTCTATCTATTGACACGTGTACATACAAACAAAAGTTAAAGGGTGATTGGTGAAATAATTTTAAGATTTGTAAAGACTGTAATTTATTTTAAAAATTTTAATAGTTTTTAATTATCTAATCATATTTAGGCTATAATTTCTGAAAAAAAGTCTTTATGTCCACTTTTATTTAGTAACTGTTTTTTATTTATTATTTTTAAAATTATTTAAAAGAATATGGAAAAAATAACAAAGAACTAATATTTTCTTTTTTTATTATTTTTAAAAAAAATTTAAAAATCATTTATATATTTATATATAATGCAAAATTTAAAAATTTAAGTTCGATGATGATTATTTTTTTATTTTTTTAATCTAAAATTCATTTTGTTAACATTATTATCATTTTTTAATTTTAATTTTTTTAAAAAAATTCATATAAATTAGAAATAAAAATTAAAAATTAAATAAAACATTAATATAATGATAAATATTTTTTGAAAAATAAAATATTTTAAAATTTTAGTTTACAAATTCTACAGTTTTTAAAAAGAAAATTACAGTTTTTAATTACCAATCAAACTTTATTTTTCATAAAAAATAAAAATTACAGTTCTTACAGCAAAAATTTTTACAGCCAAAAATTTACAGCAAAAGCCTACCGTTATAGTTCTTACTAATCAACCCCTTAAAGAAAAATTTGACCAACAAAGTCACGTGCTCTACACATGGCTTCCAAAGGTTTAGCTTTAGGCAATGTGAGTCCTTTACCTTCACTCATATCAACTTCTTCTTCACCAATTCTCTCCCATTCCAAACACTGAATCAATGACCCTAAAGTCATGTTTATTAGCCGATGAGCTAGTCCTGAACCAGGACACGCTCTTCTTCCTAACCCGAACGATAATAGCTTCTGAGATTCTCCTTCTTTCTCAAACCTTTCTGGTTTGAAGCTTGTGGGATCATCCCATAGCTTAGGATCCCTATGTATAGCCCACGCATTTGTCAATAGCATTGTACCACGTGGCATATCGAATCCTGCAACTTTACAATCTTCTGATGCAACGTGAGGAAGCAACATGGGGACTGAAGGATATAGTCGTAACGTTTCAGACACAATGTTTTGGAGATAAGGTAGATTTGAGATGTCTGATTCGTCTAAAAGCCTTTCGAAACCGATTTTTTCATCGATTTCATCTCTAGCTTTCTTTAGTACCTCTGGATGGTTCAAAAGGTTCGATAATGCCCATTCTAATGTAACTGCTGATGTATCGGTCCCTGCTAGTATCAAAGCCTGAAAATTACAAACAAAGACAAAACTTCACACATACCATATCAAAATGTGAACAGAGCAAGGTCGGTTTTGAAATTTTGTGAGAGTGTTGAAACAAAATTAAAAAATATTAAAGCCAACATTTCATGTAGTTGTTTTTTAGGTCATAATTTTTTTTAAAAAAAAACATACTTTTATATATATATATATAGAATTTTAAGTTTTTGTACTCTCTTCGTTTTATATTATATGTCGTTTTAGAGTTAAATTTTTGTTTCATAAAAAATGTTAGTTTTAGGTTTTCAATGCATAAACTAAATAAGATTGACTTTTTGACCAATAGAAACAATGTTTTTTTTCTATTAGTTGGTATAGAATATTTAGTGTTATTTTTATGGAAAACTCAAATTTCTTAATTTGTGTGCAAAACTTTAAAACGGTATATATTATAAAACCGAGGTAGTATAAAAATGGGTTTATAAAATATGGGAGTTGTAGACGAATGTTTCATTTGTTTATGCTCTGCTCTGAGTTACCAGTACGTTTCCTTTGATGATTTGATCTGTGAAGTATTCAGTTTGAGATTCTTGCAGAGTAAGTAAATGATCGATCATAGTATTGCTTTTTTCCTTAGCTTCTCGTTTCTCATCGACCAATCCTTGCAAAAACTCATCAAATCTACTAGCTAAGTTCTTGACACGTGTCTCGTAATCTGAAACCAAACGCAAAATTGGTAAATAATCAACGGCGTTTCCAGGTCCGGCACTAGCAAACACATCCTTAATAAGCTTCCGGACTCTCTTAGCCTCTGGATCATCCTCCACTCCATCTCCGTAGTAACGTTTTCCGGCAACCATTCTGATAATGTTGTTGTATGTTAAGTCATAAAACTTCGATTTCATCTCTACTTTCGCAAATTTCTGCAAATATCAAATAACACAATCCACAAAAACACTGTAAACTAACTACTACATATCTAAATTCTAAATATCTAATCTCTTATATATTAAAAGGAAAGATATTTTTCAAAAAACCTTTAGTATGATAATTAATTACATGTATTACCACTTATATTATCTTTATATCCAAACACTCATTCTAATTTTTTAATTTATTTTTTAAAAATTCTTAGTTTGATAATTAATTACATGCTTTTTAAAAAAAAAATAATTTGTTTTTAATTTTATTTTATTATACAAATTTTATTTTTAGTTCTTCTCTACAAAAAAATATAGTATAAAAACTATAATTGTAATATATAAAATATTAACATTTAAAATAAACAAGATAGTATTTGAAATAAAATAAACTAAACTAATAGGTTTAGATATGAAATATGTTTATAAGATTAAGATTATTACATTAATAATTTTAATTAATAAATCAATCTAATATATAATTATTTATATATCATATATTTTAAATTGTCCAGTTTACAAAATAAATAATAGTTTAGTGTATTTCATATTATAAAATTATATATTTTATATATCATAATTTTATTTTGATATTTACACCAAAATTTTCATAGTTATTATATAATAAAATATAAAATTTATTTATAATATTATAATTTTAAATTTATATTTTATAATATGTGAATCGGAAGAGTAGCTTACTCGTGAAAAGTTTGGCGAAAGACGTGATATAAGTCGTCGGATCTCGTCACGGCGGATTGATAAAAAGCTATTAAGCCGGTGATTCGAGAAGATCTCAACAGAGCCGATACGACGGAGGTTTCGCCAATGATCACCGTAAGAAGCTGCGATCATGGTTGTGTAATCATAAGCAACATGTTTGGCCAATATGAAATCTGGCCGGTTCGCTAGTACGACGTCGTTCTTAGTGAAACATTCTTCAGCTATCGAGTGAGATGAGTTCACGAAAACGAGTCTGTTTCCTAGTTGGAGGGAGAAGATCGGAGCATCGCCTAAGGATTGTGAGATGGAGAGGAAAGTCCGATTGATCGGTGGTTTGAGAAGGCGGAGATGACCGATTACAGGTAACGACCATGGTGGACTTGGAGGGAGGTTAGGCTTTCGCTTGATTCTTCCGATCAAGAATCTAAGAGAAAGAAGAAACAAGAGAACTGATAAAATCAGAGTTTGTGTTTCCATATTTGGTTCAGTTCTTAGAACATTTTTGTGAGTGTTAAATAGATAAGACTAAAAAAAATTTGATTATAGTTTTTGTCTGACTCATAAAAGAAGACCTTGACTTGTATTTAGTCTTTTCATGCCTAGTATATTAATATAATATTTGAAAAGGTTCTCATTTTAGTGAATTGATTCAAATCTTTGCTAAACCATTAGCAGGGCTGGTCCTGAGATTTTGAAAAATTTTAAAGGCCGCAAGCTATAATGAAAAAATAGGCCAAAATTGTACAATTTTTCAAAAAATGGATCGTTTTCTTAACTAAAATTTTTAAATTGAAAAAGTGGCCGCAAGCGCATGCTTGCTCTGCTTGGGCTCAGGAACGGCTCTGACCATTAGAATGATCAACTTTCTCATAATTTTAGTATATTCGCTATATATGCACGAGAGGTGAATAATTTTTATATTGATTTTGTTCCATCGGTTGGGTGTTTTGTAGTTTGTAATCTGTTTTAATTTTTTATTGATTTTGTGTTGTTAAAAAAAAAATATGACATGTATTGTCCAAATTTTTATATAATGTTGACGAAACTTGACGCTGTGATGACACATGTAGATATATAATGATTTTTAATAATTAGTGACTTTTATTAAAAATTTAAATAAATTTGTATATGAATTAACACGATATCAAAAATTAGATAAATCCTCATATATTCTCGTATTTGAGGCATGAAAAAGCCTATTTTCCTTACATATACTTACATATATCTAACATACATTATTAAAAGTTTAAAGTTGAGGAGAGTCGTGAAAGATTTGACCAACAAAGTCACGTGCTCTGCACATGGCTTCCAAAGGTTTGGCTTTAGGCAATGTGAGTCCTTTACCTTCACTCATATCAACTTCTTCTCCTCCTATCCTCTCCCACTCCAAACACTGAATCAATGACCCTAAAGTCATGTTTATTAGCCGATGAGCTAATCCGGAACCAGGACACGCTCTTCTTCCTAACCCGAACGATAATAGCTTCTGAGATTCTCCTTCTTTCTCAAACCTTTCCGGCTTGAAGCTTATGGGATCATCCCATAGCTTAGGATCTCTATGTATAGCCCACGCATTCGTCAATAGCATTGTTCCACGTGGCATGTCGTATCCTGCAACTTTACAATCTTCTGATGCAACGTGAGGAAGCAACATGGGGACTGAAGGGTATAGTCGTAACGTTTCAGACACAATGTTTTGGAGATAAGGAAGGTTTGAGATGTCTGATTCGTCTAAAAGCCTTTCAAAACCGATTTTTTCATCGATTTCGTCTCTTGCTTTCTTCAGTATCTCCGGATGGTTCAAAAGGTTCGATAATGCCCATTCTAATGTAACCGCTGATGTATCAGTCCCTGCTAGTATCAAAGCCTGCAAATATAGACGAAAGTAAACTTCACACATTCCATACCAAAAGGTGAACAGAATGATCTAAAGAACAAGGGCTGGGAAAAAAAATCAAAACCAAAGAACCGGAAATGAAGAACCGAAAAAAGAAACGGTTCTAGATCAGTTCCGGTTCCACCCAAATTATTCGATGGTTTCTAAGATGAAAAACCATGTGTACCGGATAGGAAACAGAACCAAACCGAGAACCGATGGATAGAACCGAATACTCAACATATATATATATATATATATATATATATATATATA
>OVBE01003155.1:0-24480 GCA_900406425.1 Iberis pinnata
TTATGTGTTTTTACTAAAATAACATAATTTATATTTTATAAAATATAAAATATCATAACATATATTAAAATTTATATTTTTAAAATTTGTTTAATATATATAGGTCGGACCCGGATTGGATCCGGATATTCGGACCTAAAAATTTTAATATCTAGATCCGTATTCGGGCTCTCGGGTATCCTAATTTTCTGAGCGGATCCCGGATCGGATCTTGGATCCCGAATAATAATTCCACCCTTATCTTCAACCCTTTCCTTCATTGTCGTTGTGACATTTTGGTCTTGTGGTTTGACTGGTGCGCCTCCCCATCTTTCACCATTGCTTCGTTCATCATATCTTTCTTCGCGGCATCTTCTGGTCAAGGAGTGGAAGTACTGGAGAAGATTCACCACAACAAGGAGAAGCTCGTCCGTTATGGCGACGCACCTCCGGTTTTGACTAAATAATCTTATGCTTCGACAGCCGAGCCTTTCCTGAGAGCACCATACCTATTGTTTCTCAAGTTCCTCATCTATAGCTTCAAATCTTGTTTATTTAAGGGTGCTCTCCATCGGGTTCCTATAGATGGTTCTCCTTCTTCCTCTTTTTCCGTGGACCAAGATTCACTAAGTTAAAATCTTTTTGCTGGTAAAGAGTTTTCTTATTCCAACCCTTTAGAGGTTAAATGCCTCTGTCTTTCATTTTCTAAAGTCGATCAAAATTAGTCGTTTATAGGATTGCGGTATCATGTCCTTCTTTCGACTGATTCTGTTGAGTTTAAGATTGTTAGTATTAGAGTGTTATGTGTTTCCATAGTAGATGGTGGTGATGGTTCCTCATTGTCTTGTGGTTATGCCTTTGAGAAATTTATCTCTTTGACTAGGGGTGTTCAATGTGGATAAACCAAACCGAACCGAACCGAATTATGCTATATGGTACGGTTTTGGATAAATCGTATAAACCGTTTGGATACATATTTTTAAAACTCATATATATAGATATGGTATGGATATTAACCGAAAAACCGATTAAAGTGATAAAAACTGATATTTTTAAGTTAAATAATATATATATATATATCATATAATATGTATAGATGTACAATTTACTCAAAAAACCAATATTACTGTAAGAAAAAAAAGATAAATTTTTGTGTTTTATTTTTGTTACATAGTAAATAACTTGATAATGTTTTTTTTATCTTAAACTGGCAAAATTTTATGTGTGTCCGAAGGAGACAAGAGCTAATGATTATTGACATTACTATAAGAGAGTTCAATAATTTATGGTTTTGTTATCATCCTAAGTTTTGATTTTATTTTTTATCATTTTATAATTAATGTGAAACAAACACAACTTCTGTTGTTTTTTATTTGTATTCATCATTTTTTTATGTACAATTAAGAGCATCGCTTAACTTTTGAAGTTTGAATTTTCTATTTTATCACTTTATGACTAATGTGGAACTAGCTAATTATTTTTACTTGTTATCACATTTTTTTGTACAAGTATACCAATCAACAAGAACTTTTACATGTTTATTAAATTATAAATAAATAAAATTATATATATGGTTTTTGGTAAAAAAACCGAATAAAAAAAAAACCGATGGTATCCAAACCGAACCGAATCAAAATATATATGGTTACATATGGTAGCTATTTTTCAAAACCGAAAACTGAAAAACCGAAAAAAACGAACCGAATTCAAACCAATATCCACATTGAACACCTCTTTCTCTGACTCGCCGCCTCTCCCTCTCCCTCTCCCTCTCTCCCTCTTTTAATCAAAATATAAAATATAAAATGTAGAAACCATAATTTTAAAAACTTGGAGTTTCTAATGAAGAACGATGAGTAATTAAAAACATATTAAAGTACATAACAAAGGATGAAAATGGCTATAGAAAAGAACTTCATCGCACAACTAACTGATTTGCAAAGTACTTTAAACCCTTTAGCACATTTAGCATCTAACAAAATCAGATTGAATCGGTGAAAGAGATAAGCTTAGGTCTCGGTGTGAGGAACATATTTGATGTTCTTGGATCTCACACTTAAGAGATGAATGAACAAGTGTCAAAAGATTAATCAATATCTAATATTGTTAAGCCTACGTATAAAAACCAAAGTTGTTATCTATTGGACTAATATATATCAAAGCTTTCTTCTTCCTTTCTTTGTTAATATTTTACTTTGGTGGTTTTGGTTAAAATCCAACAATCTATACTATTAACTGAAAATTATAACACATATACAACTTCAATATAAAATTACATTAGAAAAACAACTATGCAATGTAAAAACAAAATTGTATTATAGAAATAACTCTACAATATAGAAATAACTCTAAAATGGATAAAACTCAAACTTTAGTATTTTTTTACTAAGTAAAAAAATATGCGGAAATAGAGAAACAACTACAATGGTCATTAAATCGATTTTATATTATAGAAGATGATTAAATCATACGACGTCGTTTGCACCTATTGTGGGTAAAATAAAACTGCAATAGACAAACAACTCTGTAATAGAGAAACAACTATGCAATAGTTAAACCATAATGCAATAGTGAAACAACTATGCAATAGTGAAACAACTATGTAATGTAGACGCAGCGGTCAAAAGATTGTGTTGACCAAGCAAAAAACTATGCAATATTGTATTGCAGATTTTTAAAAATCTGCAACAGAGAAACAACTCTACAATGTAGAAACAACGGTCAAAAGATTCCGTTAACCAAGGAAAAAATCTGCAATACAATCACCGCATATTTTCAAAAAACTCTACAATGTAAAAAATTTGATTTAACGTGAGGGCCAAATGAGTAAAAAAAAGTGGTAAAGTGTGCAACGAAACTGCGGGCATTGCAGATTTAAAATAAATTTGTGGCCAAAAGGGGTTATTTTGGCAATTTTCGAAGCTGATAAATCTGCGGCGACAAAAAACAAATTTGCAGTCAAGTAAACAAAGTTGCAATGTAAACAACTCTACAATGCAAACAATTATGCGGCAACAACAAATTAAATCTGCAATGTAAATTAAAATATGCGAGAACAAATCTGCGACAAAAAAATCTGCAAAAATCAAAAAATTTCGGTGACGTAGACCACTCTGCGGTGACATAGAAGTGACATAAAAATCCGCGGCAAAATAGACAAACAAATATGCGAAAACAAATATGCAACACAAAAAAATCTGCATTACAAAATTTCGCAGAGTTGTTTTACGCCGAGAAAAGTGGTGGCATTTACGTAAATACTGCCAATTTTTCTCTCTCTCCTCTATTTATTTTGTTTTCCAACGTTTTTGTTTGTTTATGATCTAGGGATACTTTTGGGTTTAATGAAAAAGTTTCACCCTCCAATAATTTAAAAAATGTTGGATTAGTCAATAACACAAATACTTGGGTCATGTAAGTTTTTTTGCCATAATTATTTATATATTGCGGAGAGATACATTTATATGAAGTTGAAGTCCAATAATCAAAAGTGCAATGTTAATTTTAATATAATATATATATATATATATTTATATATATAACATTTTTCCAAAAAGAATAGAGAGATTACCACTATATATATATATATATATATATAAACATTTATAAATGAATACATGGTATATCCTATTCCCTCTTTTGAAACCATAAGATTCTTGCATAATGAAATTTTTTAATTTATAAAAACTTAAAGTTATGCTTTCTAATCGACTTCTATATTATATGTGTTTGACTTTTCATATGTTACCTCTCTTCATAATCTAAAACAACAACAAAAAAATGTTTTCAAATTGACTTTCTATCATATGGATAATCCTCCCCCCTTGTCAATATGTTCGCAAAACATTTTTAAGTCACTTATTTGATGAATTCAAACGCAAAGCGATTACTACATTCAATATATATTAAAATCAAGAAAAGGAAAACATCTAATAAATTATAAAATTGTATTAAAATGTCACATCTTTTTTTAATAATTAGTGACAACATTATGGTTAAGGACAGTCACAATAACAACTAACAGAATAGCTCGTTGGAACACATTTCATATGACATCCTTTGGATTCATCGCAATTTTTTGATGCTTTCAAAAACTCTAATGAAGCTTCTTGATTCAACATAATCTCAGAAGTCTTTTCAAGTAATGATCTTGTCCCTTCAACATTTTGAATTGTGATGCTCATCACTACAAAACCAAACATACATGTTATAAAAAAACAAAATTTTCATATATAATATTTTGTTTATGTTTTCACATATGAAAAAAAAAAAAATGAAATTTACCAGATATAATAGATAAGAAGACAATGAAAGCAAATTTCATTGATAGCTTCTCCATTGATTTTACTTGTTTAAAATATTATAATAGATAGATAGATTGGCTTTAGCTATTGCAAGGTAACTGTTTTTATAGATTGGAGAAATGTTGTTGATAGAATTTTAGTCAAAGATTTCATAAGTTAGATAGGAAATAAATCTGTAAAACCATATTTGTACGTTACGTATTAATTCAATTAATATTTGTTACTAAAATTACGATAGGCTGATCTTACTAAGATGGTAGTCTTTTTGTGTGGATAACATTTATATTTTGGATTTGAATTGAAATGGTGATAGAGATAGAATTTAATCCTAAAACAATACTGCAGAGAACAGTTCACTATAGCATAGTAAAATGTCGAATCCACAGAGACCAGACAGCACAACTTTCAGTTCAATCTCAAATCAAGTTAAGACATAATAAATAGATTGATGTAACGTCATTAAAGAAATAGTTAAAATTAGCAGTTGTAAATCAATAAACTAAAACGTCAGACATTAGGAAATTCCACATGTATTCAAGTTTAAAAGCCAAAGTTAACATGCAAGATTTTCTTTGAAATAGTTTTCAACATGAAAGACATAAATGGAATAATCTCCTCTCAAAGTATTAAACGCTATGTTCGAATTATTAGAAAGAAACTCTCGCTTTGTCTAACTAATTCAACCATGCATTAATGTTCATATTTAATTTTTTATAAGCATTCAGGACAATACTCCCGCAAGCAAGAACACAAAACCAAATAATATAGATATTATTGAGAAATAACAGAGTTCGAATTCGTCTCTCTGTAAAAAACTCTAATGTTGTAAAAGCGTAGAATAATAAAACCTTTGCCACAAGGCTTTATAGTGTAAAATAAAATAAAATAAAAATAGGAAAAGTTGGATAAGCTTGTGAACACTTTCGCAAAATATGGAAATCTTCAGATTTTTTGCAGACACATTGAATTGATCGATCTAGGGGTGGATCGATCGGTCTGGTTCCTCCGAGTACGTGTGGACCGATCGATCCGGGGGTGGACTGATCGGTCTATCTCTTATATTTTCTCTGGTTTTAACTGGATAAATGGACCGATCGATCCAAGGGTGGATTGATCGATCGGTCTTGTCTGAGGCTTCATTTTTGCAAGTTGAAATCCGAAATCGGATGAATCTCTTCATTCTTCACTTAGCCATATTCCATCAAAAAACGCAGAAAATCATCACTTTAAGTTTAAATCAAACATAAATGTCCACTATAATGCATTAAAATCGAGTAATATCAACTCCCCCAAACTTAGATCTTTGTTTTTCCTCAAGTAAAGCAAGACCAAATCCGGTGAAGAGGTTTGAAAGAGACCACACGGAAACTCACAAAATCTCAGAAACCTTAAGCATAGAAATAAAAAATCAGAAGATACCAATCTTACATAACCACTATGAATGAGTTGTTTACCACCACTTAACTAATAGCATGCTTCCTACTCTAAATCTGAAATCAATCAAACCATCAAATCATCTCAACCTGCTCATTAAATTCAATTTGAGTTTAGATGAATGCATTCTCACCTATGGGGTATAGATCAATGTGCTCAAATACCTCTTCTATCAAAGCGCCCACACACAAACAGAGCATCAATCGACTTCTGGTCCTGATCCTTTTCACCATTTCTCACTTCTCTTTTCTTTTTATTTTCTTACTGCTCTTTTTATTTTTCTTCGCATTTATGTGCTTTTCTTTCTTTTCTCTTTTTTCTTTTTCTTTTTTAGCAGCTGGTTTCATGGGATTGACTACGAATTTATAGATCTCGCTTTCAATCCTTTTTCTGTACCGTTTTTTCTAAAGGGAGCGAGAAAAAGGACCCGGATCATACTAAAAGAACTTGTCGGTTATACAGAGAACTGAAGAGCAAGGTACCTAGCTTTCAAAGTATATGAACACCATAATCAAGAGGAATTAAGTTGAAGTTAAGTCCTATCATGGTAAAGCTAGCATTGAATCATCAACAATCCAAAAGACTCGGAAATTTCAGAAGAAAATCAATCAGCAATGGAGTTCCAATCCTAAACATAACAGTTAAATATAAGCCAATAATCTAAAGAGATCAATACTATACTCACACTAGGCTAGTAGTCATCATAGATTTTGATCATGGTTCATTCGACTCGATTAGACTCAACTTAAATCGAAATGAAAAATTTGAAAACTTTCACCAAAAGACAGAAACATCAAAACATCGTTAGTATCATTACACTCAACTTAAATCGAAATGAAAAATTTGAAAACTTTCACCAAAAGACAGAAACATCAAAACGTTCCGGTGTGAAAAATAAATCCATGAGAAGGAATAAGAGTAACCTGAATCAATAGATGAGTATGAAATAGATGAGAATAAAAACGAAACTACACAAGTTCGAGTAAAAGAGGAAATACTAACAGTGAGTCGCCTTTAATCTGAAATCCGCTCCAAACTTGTTACCCTGTGTTATCTGGTTGTTGCTTTTATATGCTATGCCTCTAAAAAGAACAAACACTCAAGAGAAGTATTAGAGTTCTTTCTATTTAAAGCACATCATAGAATGGTTATACAATGGTTGAGCAATGATTGAGCAATGTTAACTGAAGAGTGAACAAGAATCAATTGTAAGAGAAACTATGAAGAGCACAAGAATCATATGTGAAATGCACTATTTAAAACAGTTCTAAGCAATCAATTCAGTAGCACATCATCAAGTTGGTAAAAAAAGAGCAATGATCAAGCAATACTAATTAGAATCAAGAGATGCTTAATGAGAAAAACCAACTGATTATAGGTCGAAAATCAATTCAAGACAAAACATCAAGAAAAGTGGTTAATGATGAGAAATGATCTTAGTAATACTAATAGACATTAGCAAGAATCAAGAAAGAAACCATTAAGACAACCAACAATTCAAGTGAGATGCTTAAGAATGAAAATAGATAAGAGATAACCCGGAGTAACTTGAAGATCTTTCACTAGTAATATCCTAAGTCACAAAGAACTCAAAAACTAAAAATCAATAGGTTAGTTATTAAAAGCAAAACCGACTCAAAAATTAAAATACTAAATCTAAAACACCAAATAGTTGGTTGCCTCCCACTCAGCGCTTGTTTAACATCAATAGCTTGACGAACTTACCTTCTAAGATGGGATTGAATCAACATCACGAGATGCTCCATAACAAGCTCCAAAATAAAACATCTTCAGCTTCAGAACCTTACTCATCATATCCTTTATAACATCTGTTCCTTTCACTTTAAGCTATGGGGTGAAGAATGCTCTAAACTTTGAGAAGGGTTTTGAAAAACCCTTTCCTTTTACCTTATACTCATTCTCATATCGAACTACTGCCTAAGGAATTAAAGTCACTTGAGAGTCTCTCTTGGTCTTCTTTGGTTTCACCTTCGCTTTGTCCTTGGCCTTTGGAACGTTACTCCTTGTTGAGATTTGAGTTTCTTCATGCAAGACTTCATCAATTTCACCCTTAAGATTTTCTTTGATGTGAGATTCATGCTTCATCTCCTCTTCTTTAACCATAGTGAGTCTAGATATACCATTTGGGAGGGGGGGCTGCTGAATAAAAAACTCTTTTCTTGAGTTTTGTTTGTGATAAAGGATGATTAGGAAGATCTACCACGACTCCTACCGTTCCAAGAAAAGGTCTCCATAGAACCAATGGTTCATCTAAGTTCCCATTTATCTCCAAGACATGAAAATCAACAAGAACTAGACAACTCCCAACTTGTACCAATAGATCAGAGATAAATCCACTCGAAGATATTGTAGAATCATAAGCAAGTTTAAAGGTCATCTTGGATGGCACAATACCTGAAATTCCCAATCTTTCTGTAACAGCCATTGACATGACGTTCATATTAGCTCCAGTATCACAGAGAGTCTATGAATTCCACTTCATTAATCGAACAAGGGACCAAAAATTCCTCAGGATCTTGTAGCTTATGAAGTTTCCTAAGTGGATTTGGTTGCTTCCATATTATCTCTTCACACTCACATTCTGTTCTGGGGTTTGTAGGTTGCACTAGGTAAGGAATTTTTGGTTTATAGATTTGAAGCAATTCGGGAGTCCCAGTAGTCGGTGGAACGATCGATCCAGCTTATATCGATTGGTCTGAATTTTCGGATAGGACAGAGGCATGTGGACTGAACGGTCTGAACTCTCTAGATTTTCTAGAATAACTAGATCCATCGATCTAGATTGGACCGATCGATCTTATGCTGCCGAATCGTCTTACACCGATCGGTTTGAAGTTTCTGCATCTTTTTTCTGCATACTTTTCCAGATTTTCACTTTTTTGAATATCTCCTAGTTCTTCTTCCTTTTCAATCTCATATTCCTCATCAATCATATTTTCAACTAAAGACTTACAATATCATTTAGGATTATCTTCAACTTTCCCAGAAAAAAACACCAATTTGTCTATTTACAGCTTCAGAGGTCTGAACAACTTGAGTATCCAAATGTTTCACATGTGTAGAGAGAACGTCGGATTTCTGGTTCAATTCCTTTACTTCTCTTTGGGATTGTTGTTGCCTCTCCAAAAGTTGTTTGAACATCATTTCGATTGAGTTTTCTTGCTGAGCCTGAGGTTGAGGTACTTTTTGGTATAGATGTTGAGAGGTTTGTTGAAAACCGCCTGAATTGGAGTTATGCACAAAGATCTTTTGCTGCAGAGTTGGCTAGACTTGATCTTGAGGATTTTCTACATTAGTTCTTCTCCAAGAGAGATTGGGTGATTCTTGTTGTATCCTTGATTGTACCCTTGATTTTATACACTTTGACCTTGGCTATTGATGTAACTCACCTCCTTTTCTACCCCTTTAGTATTTTGCTCTTTAAGAGCATAACAATCAACTTCTAGATCATCAACAAAACAGACATGTTTCTGGTTCTGGTTTTTGAGAAGTTGAGTAAGCGTTCTTCTCATCTCTGAAACTTTTCCCTTTACTTCTGAAAGTTCAGAGTTGTCAAATGTAGTCCCCTTGGTTCTTCTATCAAAAAGTGTGGAAAATGATTGATGTTTCTAATAGCTAAGTTCTCTATCAACCAATGGCATCTGGGACAGCTTCAGTCATAAAGTCAGCATCACTTGCTGAATCTAAAGAAAGCTGGTATTTCTGATCAATTCCCCTGTAGAAAGTGTTGAGGAGACTTACATCTGAGAGATCATGATGTAGGCAGTCACGAAGATACTCCTTAAATTGTTCCCATGCTTCATAGAATGATTCTACTAGACTTTGCATAAATCCAAAGATCTTGTTCCTTAGTGTGTTGGTCCTAGTAGTGTTGAAGAAGTGGTTGAGGAATTTGGCTTTGTAGTCATCCCAAGTTACAATAGAACTAGCAGGTAGAGATTTCAACAAGCGAAGTGCTCTCTCCGCTAGAGAGTGACTGATATCACTCGGTCTTAATGCCTTACAGTGGGTATTTATAGTTGCTATTTGGCATTATCCGAGTGTTTTCCTTGGTGTTTTTGGTGTATATACAGGATTTTTGGTGCTTGGGACGTTCTGGAGCAAAAATGATGATTTTCAGAAGATTTCAGGTGCAAATGGACAAAACGAAGATGAACGGATCGATCCAAACTGAAGAATGATCATCCATAGAAGCACATATGAAGAGATCGATCGATCTAGGCCAGGATCGCTCTAGGCTAGGATTGATCGATCTCGACCAGGATCAATGGATCCAAGTCTCTGGAAAATTACGTAAGATCATATCGATCGATCCCGAAGAAAGAAGAACGATGGATCGACCGATCCTTCTATGGATCAATCAATACATTTGCTCGAGCCATATTGAAGATGGCCAAATAGACGAAATTGTTCTCAAGACTTATCAAGATTTTTTCTTATTGGATTTGGTTTTCCTTATTTTATTTTAGAAAATAAAAACATTTGGCTTATTTTATTTTGCAAAAAAAAAACACATTATTCACACTTATTTTTAGAATTCAGAGCTTTTAGAGAGAAGAGATCCCATCCTTGTATTTGGAGAATATTTTTGCACTCTTTTCTATTTTAATTGATTTGGTTTTTGAATATGATTTTCTCAATGAGGATTATTGATTGCTTAGTTATGTCTGAGAATTCGTCTTGTTAGTTATTAGAGGTGTCACAGGGAAACAAAGTTTGATAGTTAGGGTTTGACATAATGGATTGAATTTGTTAGGTTCTTAGTCCAGATTTGTTATTAATGTTTGAATTAACTTGATCACATAGTTCATGAAAATAGGTTAATAATATACAAAGTAATTTGGTTTACAGATCTGACCTACTCTAGATGAATAAGTGTCTCTGCTTGCGGGAGTATTGTCTTAGATGCTTATGAACATATCAAATCTAAAACTAATGCATAATTGAATTATCTAAATATGGCGGGACTAATTCAAACATAGGGATCTAATATTTTGGGAGAAGATTATTCTTTAATTTTCTTTTGAGTTGAGAAATATTTTTTTAAGTAAATCATGCATGTTAACTTGAGGTTCAAACATGAATACATGTGGAATTCCCTGATTCCTATCGCTTAATCATATTGTTTTTAAACCGCTTTTTAATATTGCTTATTCTCAGTTACAATCTGTCCTAGCTAGAATCAAATTTAGAACTAAAAGTCGTACGTTCTTGGTCTCTATGGATCTGATCCCTCTTATACTATTGCATTTGCTCTGCACTTGCAGTGAATATATTTGGTTTAAAACTTGAGTGTACTAGTGACGGAACAGGCTGCAGTGCATAAAATCTTGTGATACCCCATTGAGCTAGTTAGTGCTGCAAATGTCCTCAAAGTTGTCAATGTGATCCATGGGATGCTCAGTGGGTAGACCAATAAACTGGTTATGACGAATCATCTGAATGAGCTGAATGGGAAAGTGGTACTCTCAACACTGAGGTTGTCGAGGTTGGATAGCATTTCGGTTAGAAAAGACTGCTTCAGGGTTGTTGAAATCACCAACCAGAGGGTGATTCTTAGGCAGGCACTGATTGGCAACTCTATCTGGATCACCTAACAAGACAAAGTTTCTTGCATCTATATTCTCTCGGTTCACCGGTGGAATATGATTTCCATCAGCTCTTGGTTGTCCCACTGGATTTATTATTAGTTAATTGAGTCTAGGAGGAGGTGGATCGATTGGACCTTCGAGATCGACCGGATTGTTGATATTAACATTATTGCCCATTGAGTTAGATGAGGTTGCGTCTTTCTTTGCTTTTCGGTTTGAGCGTTCTAGCTTTGCAATTTCTCTGTTACTAAGGCTGAACAATTCTTTGGATTTGTCGGATCGTCTAGTCATTCACCTATAAGAAGAAGACCAAGAAGAAAGAACGAGATGAGTACCATAAAATTAAAAATCTTAGACTAGACTCTTAAGAAAACTTAAAAGGCACTGTATTGGTCCCCAACAACGGCGCCAAAATTCTGATAGAGATAGAATTCAATCCTAAAACTATACTGCAGAAAAGAGATCACTATAGCATAGTAAATGGCCGAATCCACAAAGACCAGACAAAACAACTTTTAGTTCAATCTCAAATCAAGTTAAGACAGAATAAATAGATTGATGTAACGTAATTAAGGAAATAATTAAAATAAGCGGTTGTAAATCAATAAACTAAAACGTCAGGCATTAGGGAATTCCACATGTATTCGGGTTTAAAAGCCAAAGTTAACATGCATGATTTTCTTTGAAAATATTTCTCAACATGAAAGATATAAATAGAATAATATCCTCTCGGAGTATTAAACCTTATGTTCAAATTATTAGAAACAAACTCTCGCCGTTTCTAACTAATTCAACCATGCATTAATGTTCAGATTCAATTGTTCATAAGCATTTAGGACAATACTCTCGCAAGCAAGAACACTTATTCATCTCTTTGCATTTATAATTCTAATATCATTGAACTAGTTAGCTTTGTAATTATTGTATTTAAAATAAGCCTAGACTAAGAACCTAACAAATTCAATTCTTTATGATAAACCATAACATTCAAACCTGGTTTTCCTGGAAAACCCTAAAATCTAACAGGTGAACTCCTCGGACATTTCAAATCATAAACAATTCAACATCATAATATAACACATAATGAAATAAAATATATATTATTGAGAAATAACAGAGTTCAAGAATCTTCTCCAAATACGGAGCTCGAATTCGTCTCTCTGTAAAAAACTCTAAATTTGTAAAAACGTAGAATAATAAAAGCTAAGCCACAAGGCTTTTATAGTGTAAAATAAAATAAAATAAAAATAGAAAAAGTTGGATAAACTTGAGGACACTTTTGCAAAATATGAAAATCTTCAGATTTTTTCGCAGACACATTGAACCGATCGATCCAAGGGTGAACCAATCGGTCTAGCTCCTCCAGGTATGTGTGGATCGATCGATCCAGGCGTGGACCGATCAGTTTATCTCTTATGTTTTCTCTAGTTTCTTTCTGATAAATAGACCGATCGATCCAAGGATAGACCGATCAATCCGTATTTTCTGAGGCTTAATTTTTTCAAGTTGATTAGTCCGAAACCGGATCAATCTCTTCATTCTTCACTTACACATTTTCCATCCATAAACGAAGAAAATCATCAATTGTCTGAGGCTTCATTTTTCCAAGTTGATCAGTCCGAAACCGGATCAATTTTTGTTACGTATTTTTCCTTATTAAAACTAGAATCATCGAACTACTCATCGATATTAGTTTGATAAATTCATCTTGTGGATTTAACCCACAATAAGATTGAGTTTTAAGTATTCAATGGATGTAATAAATAAAAAGATAGCAAAACCTAACTTCATTTATATTTTATTTGTTAATTTAGATAATTATATTATATAATATTTAAGGTTCTTTTAGCTAATAGTCTATTATAGAACCGTTTTTATAGAAACGTGGAATGATAATGTTTTACATTTTAGTCAATATTTTATCAGTTACACAAACTCTATTAGTTTGTTACCAAATTTTACTTTTAGTCAAATGTCTTATAAATCAATTTCTTGGGTCATCATCTCATAATCATAAAATTGTATTAAAAGTTGGTAACTGTAAATAGGTTTGGAAAAAGAAAAGTTGGTAATTGTAAATATAAATATATGTCAAATATTTTTTTATAATTAGTGACAACCTTTTCTACACTTGTTGCGAGTCGAACCAGAGATGCCTGAATCACAAGTAAAAGCATGTGCCACCAGACTATGGGCGCTCGGCCATTCAGTCAAAATATATAAGACCAAATTTTACTTTTAGTCAAATGTCTTATAAATCAAAACTTTGGGTCATCATCTTATAAATCATATAATTGTATTAAAAATTGGTAATTGTAAATAGTTTGAAAAAAAAGTTGGTAATTGTAAATATAAATATATGTCAAATACTTTTTTAGAATCAGTGACAACATTTTCTAAGCTTGTCGCGAGTCGAACCAAAGATGCCTAAATCACAAGTCGGAGTATGTGCCACCAAACTACGAGTGCTCGGCCATTCAGTCAAAATATATAAGACCAAATTTTACTTTTAGACGTCAAATGTCTTATAAATCAAAATTTTGGGTCATCATCTTATAAATCATAAAAGTGTATTATTGTAAATAGTTTGGAAATTTTTTTGGTAATTGTAAATATAAATATATGTCAAATATTTTTTTTATTATTGGTGACAACATTACTTATTCATCTGGTTAAGGACATACACACTCGCAATGTAAAGTATGGTCAGGAGCAATACATACAAAAAAACATCCTTTGGATCCGGAGCAAATTGATGCATTCAAAATCTTTGGTGAAGCTTCTTGATTCAACACAATTTGAGAATTCTTTTCATGTAATAATCGGTTTGCTTCAACATTTTGAATTGTAATACTCATCACTACAAAAATCAAACAAACATGTTGTTATAAATAAATAAAAATTTCATATATAACATTTTATTTATGTTCTCACATATGAAAAAAGAATGAAATTTACCTGATATAACAGATAAGAAGACAATGAAAGCAAACTTCATTGTTAGTTTCTCCATTGATTTCAGAATAGAGAGATACAATGGTTTATAGATAGTAGAAATGTTGTTGTTACAATTTTAGTCAAAGATTTCATAAGTTAAATAGGAAAGAAATATATAAAACTATATTTGTACGTTACATATTCAGTCAAAAACACTCTGACAAATTTACTTAAAAAGAGTAAATCAATTTTGTTTTTCTTAATAAATCTACAATACGTTACTTTGACTAAAAATTGTTGTATTTTTGTAATTAACATTAATCAATGCATTGATATTATTTTTACAAGTGCCGGCCAGAAGTGACGGACAATTCCGTCACTTGCCCGTCAAAAATAGCTGTTTTTGATGGTTATCTGACGGAAGTTGTCCGTTAGTCTTGGAGCGTCAGTAATTACTGGCGGCTAACTGACGGAATTTGTAACGGATATATCCGTTAGTAGTCCATCAGTAACAACTGATTATAACTCACAAATTTTAGTGATTTTCACGTTATTGCCAGAACATCATCAAGGAAATACAATAGTGATTATTAACAAGTTTCAATCCATTTTTATTGTTTAAAGAGACTCTATCTAAGGAAACATACTAAAACTAATTTCTATTTTGTCAAATTGACAAAAAAAATTGTGGGTTATAGCTAACCCATTCATAGATTTTTAGTGATTTTGATGTTATTACCAAAACATGGTCAAACTAATGAAATAGTAATAATTAACAAGTTCCAACTTATTTTAATTGTTAAAGAGACTCCAAGGAAGCATACTAAAACTTATTTCAATTTTTGTCAAATTGGAATATATTTTTATATTTTTAGTGATTTTTAAGTTATTTCCAAATCATGGTCATACTAATGCAATAGTTAAAATTAATAAGTTTCAAACCACGTTTATTGTTAAAGAAACTCAGGAAGAATACTAAACTTATTTCAAATTTTGTCAAATTTACAAAAAAATTTGTCAAACTCACTAATTTATATATTTTAGTTATTTTCATGTTATTGCTAAACCATGATCAAACTAATGCAATAGTGATAATTAACATGTTTAAACCCATTTTTATCGTTTAAAGAGACTACAAGGAAGCATACTAAAAATTATTTAAAATTTTGTCAAATTAACAAAAACTAATGGGCTATAGCTCACTAATTCATATATTTTTAGTGATTTTGACGTTATTGCCAAAACATAGTCAGACTAATGAAATAGAGATAATTAAAAAGTTACAACATATTTTATTGTTAAACAGATTCCAAGAAAACATACTAATACTTATGTCAATTTTTTTCAAATTGACAAAAAATCGTGGATTATAACTCACAAATTCATATATTTATATTTATTTTGACGTTATTGCCAAAACATGGTCAAACAAATGCAATGGTGATAATTAACAAGTTCCACCATATATTTATTGTTAAAAAGACTTCAAGGAAGAATATTACAACATACTTCAAGTTTTGTCAAATTGAAAAAAATCGTGGGTTATAGCTCACTAATTTATATATTTTAGATATTTTCACATTAGTGCCAAACCCTATAAATCAAATAGAATAGTGATAATTAACAAGTATCAATCCATTTTTATTGTTTAAAGAGACTCTAAGGATATATACTAAAACATATTTCAAATCATGTCAAATTGGTAAAAACCGTGGTTCATAGCTCACTAATTCATATATTTTTAGTGATTTTGATGTTATTGCCAAAACATGGTCAGGAAAATTCAATTATTATAATTAACAAGTTCCAACATATTTTTATTGTTAAAAAGACTCCAAATAATCATACCAAAACTTATTTCAATTTTTGTCAAATTGACAAAAAATCATGGGCTATAACTCACTAATTCATATATTTTTCGTGATTTTCACGTTATTGTCAAACCATAGTCATACTAATTCAATAATGATAATTAAAAAGTTGCAACCCATTTTTTATGGGTAAAGAGACTCTATGAAAGCATACAAAACTTATTTCAGTTTTGTCAAATTGACAAAAACTCGTCGGCTATATCTAACTAATTTATATATTTTAGTGATTTTCACGTTACTGCCAAATCATGGTCATACTAATGCAATAGTGATAATTAACAAGTTTCAACCCTTTTTTATTTTTAAAAAGACTCTAAGGAAGAATATTAAACTTAAATCATATTTTGTCAAATTTACAAAAAAAAAACTGTGGGCAATCGCTCACTAATTGATATATTTTAGTGATTTTCATGTTATTGCGAAATCATGGTCAAACAAATACAATAGTGTTAATTCATAAGTTTCAATCCATATGTATTGTTTAAAGCGATTCTAAGTAATCATACTAAAACTTATTTAAAATTTGTCAAATTGGCAAAAATCGTGGCCTATAACACACTAATTTTTAGTGATTTTGACGTTATTTATAAAATATCAAATTAATGCAATAATGATAATTAACAATTTCAAACATATGTTTGTTGTTAAAGAGACTCCAAGGAACCCTACTAAAACTTATTTCAATATAAATCAAATTGACAAAAATCGTGGGGTATAGCTCACTAATTCATATATTTTTAGTGATTTTCACGGTATTTCCAAATTGTGGTAATACTAATGGAATAGTGATAATGAACAAGTTTCAAACCTTGTTTATTGTTAAAGAGACTCTAAGGAAGAATACTAAACTTATTTTAAATTTACAATAACAAAAAAAATTGTGGGCTATAGCTCACTAATTTATATATTTTTGTGATTTTTTGCTAAACCTTGGTCAAACTAATGTAATAGTGATAATTAGCAAATTTCAACCCGTTTTATTGTTAAAAGAGACTATAAGGAAGCATATTAAGACTTATTAAAAAAATTGTCAAACTGACAAAAAATCATGGGTGCTCACTTATTCATATATTTTAGTGATTTTGACGTTAATTTCAAAATATGGTCAAACTAATGCAATATTGATAATTTACAAGTTCCAACATATATTTATTGTTAAAGAGACTCCAAAGAAGCATACTAAAACTTGTTTTAATTTTTGTCAAATTGACTAAAAATCATGGGGTATGGCTCACTAATTCATATATTTTTAGTGATTTTCATGGTATTTCAAACTATGGTCATACTAATACAATAGTAATAATTAACAAGTTTCAACCCATTTTATTGGTAAATAGACTCTAAGAAGGCCTACTAAACCTATTTCAAATTTTATCAAATTGACAAAAAAAACATAGGCTATAGCTCACTAATTTATATATTTTAGGTATTTTCACGTTATTAGTAAACCATAGTCAAACTAATGCAATAGTGATAATTAACAAGTTTCAACCCATTTTTATTGTTTAAAGAGACTCTAAGGAAGCATATTAAAACTAATTTAAAATTTTGTTAAATTGGCAAAAAAAATCGAGGGCGCTCACTAATTCATATATTTTAGTGATTATGACGTTATTTCGAAAACATGGTCAAACTAAAGCAATAGTGATAATTAACAAGCTCCAACATATGTTTATTATCAAAGAGACTCCAAGGAAACATACTAAAATTTATATATCAATTTTTGTCAAATTGACAAAAAATTGTGGGTTATAACTCACTAATCCATCACTACAAAATCAAATAAACATGTTGTTATAAATAAATAAAAATTAATTCATATATAACATTTTATTTATAATGTTCTTCATTACATATACCGAATATAACAGATAAGAAGACAATGAAAGCAAACTTCATTGATAGATAGTTTCTCCATTGTTTTTACTTGTTTAAAATATTATTATAGATAGATTGATTTAGCTATTGTGAGAAAGTTTCTTTATATAGTTTGGAGAAATGTTATTGTTAGGATTTTAATCAAAGATTTCATAAAGTATTCAAGATTTGGTTTTAATAATACTAAATCTTAAAGTAGATTGAGTTTTAAGAATACAATGGATGAAAAAGTTAAGAACAAAACCAAACTCTATTGATAGATAGATTGATTTAGCTATTGTGAGAAAGTGATTTTAAAGTTTGGAGAAATGTTATTGTTAGGGTTTTAGTCAAGGATTTTATAAAGTATACAAGATTTGGTTTTAATGATACGAAATCTTAAAGTAGATTGAGTTTTAAGTATATAATGGATGAAAGAGTTAAGAACAAAACCAATTAAACTTCATTGATTTTGTTTCTCTTGTTTTACACTACAAGAAAAATTTGGAAAAAATGATCGGTAATCCTGACGGATTTAAATCCGTCAGGTTTCTGTGGATATTTTGACGGAAACGTGACGGAAACGTGACGGACATAAATCTGTCAGGAATCCCTCAGTAAATCCGTCAGGATATCCACCTGACAACATATCACTTAATATAACAGTTGCCAACGGTTATATTCGTAATTCCTGACGGATAGTCCGTCAATAAAAATTCTATAAAACCAGAACCCCCACACCTTCATTATTCACCATTTCACAACATATATCTTACAAAAATTATCTAATCCTCCATATTTTCGATCATGGATGGATCGGGAAACAATAGATCCAGATACGAACCTTTTGAACGACGAGTATTCGCGTGGTGTTATGGAATTCATGGAATTAGCATGTCGACAACCTCGGGCACAACACAGTCGTAAGTTACTATGTCCATGCTCTGTTTGTCGGAATTCGCATAATGTCAAGATAGATATGGTTTGGCATCATTTGTATCTGAATGTTTTTATGCCTAGTTATAAGATTTGGCATTTGCATGGCGAAGAACATGATATTGTTGCTAGTAGTAGTGTTAGCGAACGACCTGATCTTGTTTCTAGTACTAGCGGTAGCGAACCATTGGCCGATAAGATAGAGGAACCTAGAACGGATTTAGATTATGTTGCACCTACGGTTCAAATGGTTAATGACGTTTATAGAGAGACTATAGAGACGGCTCAGCGTTCGTACGAAGAACCAAATTTAGAAGCACGGCAGTTTTTTGATATGTTAGACGCAGTGAATAAGCCATTATATAGTGGATGTAGAGATGGACATTTGCATTTATCATATGCTAGTAGNCAGATTATAACTTGCCTGAGGATGCAGTTGACGCAATAGCGAAGTTAGTGAGAGATATCTTGCCAGAGGACAACAAAGCTCCAGGTTCATATTACGAGATTCAGAAACTTATGGTGGGGCTTGGATTGCCGTATGAGGTTATAGATGTCTGCATCGATAATTGTATGATCTATTGGAGACGTGACGACACACAGACGAGTTGTAGATTTTGTCTCAAACCAAGGTATAAGGATACAGGCGGTAGAGTTTTAGTGCCTTACAAGAGGATGTGGTATTTGCCGCTAAAGGATAGGTTGTATCAGTCTGAGAGAACAGCTGAGGCAACGAGATGGCATGCTGAGCATAGATTCGAGGGAGAGATTGCACATCCTTCTGATGCTGAAGCTTGGCGGCATTTTCAGGCTACTTATCCAGATTTTGCATGTGATCCAAGAAATGTTTATCTCGGACTAAGTACATATGGATTCAGCCCGTTCGGAAAGCACGGTAGACATTATTCTCTATGTCCAGTGATCGTGACACCATACAATTTTCCACAATCTTTGTGTATGAATCGAGAGTTTCTATATCTCTTTGTTCTTGTACCAGGGCTGGAACATCCGAAACGATCACTTGACGTGTTTTTGCAACCACTGATACATGAGTTGAAAACATTATGGAAACATGGGGAGCAAGCGTATGACGTATCTTTACAACAAGATTTTAGGATTCGTGCGGTTCTTATGTGGATTATAAGCGAGTTCCCAGCGTATGGCATGTTATCAGGGTGGACAACTCACGGGAAACTAGCATGTCCATATTGTGAGGATAACACTGATTCCTTCCAGCTGAGTAATGGAAGGAAAACATGCTGGTTTGATTGTCACCGAAGGTNACTCTCTTACAACAATTGGATGATTATGGTGTTGTTATGACGAATGATGCAAAGGTTGGTGGAAATGGACACGTCAATGTTGAATATAAGGGTATAATTCATAACTGGCACAAGAAGAGCATATTCTGGGATTTGCCTTATTGGGAAACACATTTTTTGAGGCACAACATAGATGTGATGCATGTGGAGAAAAACTTCTTTGACAACATAATGAACACGGTTCTAAATGTCCAAGGGAAGACAAAAGATAATTTGAAGTCCATATTAGACTTGCCGGACATTTGTTCTCGTCTTGGGCTTCATATCAACCCCGATCGGTCCTCTTTTAATGGGCCCAATCGGTTTCTTTTCAGTGGGGCATCATTTGTTTGGACTCTGATACCATGTTAGGATTATGAGCTTCCAACTTAAAACCAATTGGTAATGAGTGGTTGGCCCATATCTCTTATATAACACTCAAGGTCCTTCTCTACTTCCTATGTGGATATTTTCACAATTTTGCTTTTACAACTCATAGCTATTTAACAATTTTTTTTCTTTAGATATGTCTCATTATTTCGGCAAAGAGGATGAAATTTGACTCATTCAGGAGTATAACTCAAGATAACCAAAAGTCATAATGTTATTTATTTGATATAAAATCTCAGTTTTTATAGAATTTATCTAACACAATTTTATTTATTGTATTGAGTAACTCCATCGAATAAAAGAATCAATATTAGAAGTTAGAACGGTCGATACCTATGAAATTTATATTTGGTCGTGTAGTCCAGCAATTTCAAATACAATTATTCATAATATATATATATATATATATATATATAATTTTACTATTGTATATATATATACAAATTTACTACCGTGTATTAGAATATAAATTTATAAACGGTTAAGATATACAAATCTGATGATTTAGATAAATTTATATGACAATATTGGTTTATTGGTATATAAAATTTTCATTTTTAATTATGATTTGATTTTATTATTGTGTTTATTATGTATTTTTATGTTTTATCTAAAATTTAGTAGATGTTTTTAATATTTATGTTTTCTTTTAGTGAGTATAGTTTACATTTTCTTAGTTTTGTGATATGGTATTTATTTATATAAATGAGTAGTGTGTAGTTAATATATCATTTTATCATCTAATTCACTAAGTAAACTAAAACTTAAAAATTCATGTAGATGATGAAGTGGCTCAAGGAGAAGTGAGCAAAAGTTGACTTTATATATGTTTGCTATGTATTTTTATATTTTATCATTGCTATGTATGTTTATATTTTATCTAAAATTTAGTAGACATTTTGAATATTTATGCTTTTTTTTAGGGAGTGTAGTTTATTTTTTATATAGTTTTGAGATATAGTCAAAAGGAAGACATGACTTTTTGATATGTCTTTAATAAGTTCCTATTTATATAGATTTTCATTTTTATTTATGATTTGAGTTTATTATTGTGTTTATTATGTACTTTTATATTTTATCAAAAATTTTGTAGAAAATTTTAAGATTTATGTTTTCTTTTAGTGAGTATAGTTTACTATTGCTTAGTTTTGTTATATGGTAGAATAGAAGATATGACTTTATATTTTATCAAAAATTTAGTAGACATTTTTAATATTTATGTTTTCTTTGAGTGAGTATAGTTTACATTTTCTTAGTTTTGTGATATGGTAGAAAAGAAGATATGATTTTATATTTTATCAAACATTTAGTAGACATTTTGAATATTTATGTTTTTCTTTTAGGTAGTGTACGTAGTTTACTTTTTATATAGTTTTATGATATAGTAGAAGGAAAGACATGATGTTTTCATGTCTTTTTTTTATATTTTCATGTTTATTTATGATTTGAGTTTGTTGTTGTGGTTATTATGTATGCGTATATGTTATCTAAAATTTAGTAGANGTGATATAGTAGAAGGAAAGACATGATGTTTTCATGTCTTTTTTTTATATTTTCATGTTTATTTATGATTTGAGTTTATTGTTGTGGTTATTATGTATGCGTATATGTTATCTAAAATTTAGTAGACAATTTTAATATTTATGTTTTTTAGTGAGTATAGTTTACTTCTTCTTAGTTTTGTGACATGATAGAAGAGAATATATGATTTTTCATATTTTTCTCATAACTATCTATTTATATAAGTGAGTAATGTGTAGTTAATATATTCTTTTATTATTTAATTTATTAAATTATGTGAACTAAAATTTAAAAGTATGTAAATGATGAGGTGGTTAAAAGAGTGAGCAAAAGCTTCTTTTTTGGTCAACTTTGCAAATAAGTTACAACATTTTTTATGCTGGCCGCGAATCGAACTAGGAATGTCTAGGTTACAAGTCGGGACATATGCCACCAGACTGCGGGTGCTCAGCAAAGAGTGAAAAAAAGCTAACTTTATATATATATATATATTGGCTTATTGGTTTTTCTAGAGTCATCTCATGAAAATAAAGACTCATTCTTTAGAGGTACATCAATACAAATTCATTTTCTCCATAAAAAGGATCATAAGAAAAGAGGAGAAGATTTATTTTGTCCACATCAAAGCCATTAAATTCATCGATTAATTATGGTAAGTCTTTCGTCTTGGTTGAATTGATACAAATCTATATAATTTAAACATCAAATTTCATAAAATTTATTAATATTTGGTTTAGTTAACCATCAAAGATTTTTTTAGTTTATCATCATGTAAAGTATAGATGCTTTATGGTTCATAAAAGAAAGTTGTTTTGTTTGTTAGATGATGAACAATTTTTTTTCTTGCTAAATGGAAAAGTCAACAACCAAATTGATCAAAGGAATGATTATTTGATGTGTGTTGTATATATTTATGTGTTGGTAGAATTTGCGAGAATTAGTCCTTCTGTTTCCAGTTTTTTTGTTATACTTTTTATATATTCTTTCTCTTTTAAAAACATATATTTCTTTAGTTTTTAATACAAATTATTGATATTTAACAATAAATTCTAGATGACGAAAATAAATGGAGGGGAGGAAGTAACTTTATGTGCAAATGTTTGTAGTCTTTAAATAATTGAAAAGGATAGTGTAAGAATGGTCACGACATTAGTAATTAGTCTTATTAGCCAATGGAATCCGAGATTTAAACAGTAAACATATTATACACTTAACCATTTTGATCCTTCATTTCTATGACTTGTTAAAGTTATTGTACCCTTTCAAGTATTGTGGCTAGAAGTGTCAATTGGACAAGTTGTCGGTGGGCTAAGTCCAACTCGCGTGGATGCAGACTGTCGATAGACACGTTCGGTTATACTGCGAATCAAATAGACAATGTCTGAGATTGTTCGCGGATGTTACCGGACATGGACACAATTTGTCCAATGCCTATGCGGACTTGTCTATAAAGCATCCGCAAAAAAAAGTGTTCGTGCGGACAGGCTCACATGCACACAGACAAGCTCAGTTGACAGCTCTAATGAATATATGTGTCAACTGGACAGGTTGTCTGTGGGCTAGGCCTAACCCGCGTGGATGCGGACTGTCGATGGACATGCCCGGTTATATTGTGGACCAAATGGGCAATGTCCGAGATTGTCCGCGGACGTTACTGAGAGCGGACATAATTTGTCCAATGCCCATGCAGGCTTGATCATGAAGCGTCCGCAAAAAATAGTGTTCGTGTGGACAGGCCCACATGGACGCGGACAAGCCGAGTTGACAGTTCTAATTGTGGCCGGTCCTGAGATTTAAAACATTTTTAAAGGCCGCAATCTACAACGAAAAATAGGCCAAAATTTTATTAATTTTCAAAAAAATGATCGTTTTCTTAACTAAAAGTTTAAAAACAAAAAAGATCGCAAGCTCATGTTTGCTCTACTTGGGCGTTCTGGGTGAATAAATTTTTAAAATTGTTATACCCTTTCATGTTCTTATGTAGTCTAATTTGATGAGGAGTTTTTTGGATAAGCCATACGAGAACAAGATTACTTGGACGATTAAGAATTTCTCCTCTTTCCAATATAATAAGAGAATTTACTCCGATTTTTTCGTAGTCGGTGGCTGCAAATGGTAATAAGTTAATAACAATTTTTGTAATCGTTTTTTTCTTATCACATGGATAGATATGTTTATAAGACATACATTAATGTATATGTTTTTTTTTTCAGGCGTCTAATAAGGAAAGATAAAAAAGTTGATAATCATTTGTCTTTGTATTTGATTGTTGATGATTTTTCACTTTTGGGTTGTGGATGGAGAAGACACGTAAGATTTCGACTAAATGTTGTAAATC